>VDFB02140991.1:0-20716 GCA_007258455.2 Sequoia sempervirens | reverse complement strand
CCTTTATCTATCTCCCACTCCGTCTCTCTCTCTCTCTCTCTCTCAAGACTCCCTCCTACCCCCTCTCCCTCTCTCAGGTCTCTCTCTCACTCACTCCCTCTATCTCTCTCTCCTATACCTTTAACCCTAAACCCTAAACCATTAACCCTTAAACTCTAAACCCTTAAACCCTCTATGCTTAACCCTCTACCCTCTATCTCTCTCCCACTCCCTTCGTCTATCTCTCTCACTGAATCCGTCTATCTCTCTCCCCTTTACCTGTTGGTTGTTTTTACTGTAACCAAGTTGGTCTTCTAATTTACCTATGGAATTGCCAATTCCAATTAAGGGCAGCTCGAAGGACCTGGACCAACTGATGAGGATTTTAAAGACCTCCTACACTTTGGGCTCTATAAGACCTGGGAAGGTGATCCCTTAATGTGTTTACAACCTCTACACCATTATCGTAAACAAAATTAACAACAACAGATAATCTCATTTAATATCTCAACATAATAGCGTAATACTAAATAGAATTGGTTGTTCATCAGTAATATCAACTATTGGGAGCATGAGATAACTACAACACATTCCACCCGATTAATAAAATAGTCATTGATTTGCAATTTGTAGCAAGCGTAGAGTAAAGATAAAAATACTCGCCCAGGTACAAGTGAGTACAACTTACATTAGTGCCATATATCCATTGAGGGAGTCAAATTCATAAACATCGATCTAAGCGTTTATGACAGATTTAACACATAACATATAATATCCTTGAGAACATTGCTTTACAATTTCATCAACATATATTCTAACCCAATACTACTTATCAAATCCTTATACATAACATATCCACCTACAATCCCATTCAAGCATTTTAATTAATTCCTTGAATTAGAGCCAAAACAAAAATCATACACACCACAAGAGTGAGATGAACGAGACAACCTTTGATTATCTTATTCAAAATTCAGATATGCATGTACAATGGAGAGACATGAGTTTGAATTAATCATTTCAATTCAAATGCCAGTACTATCATAAAACATCAAATCCCCATAAATTCAAAACCTACTACAGAATGACTCAAAACCTAAATTGCATTTTTCTTAAAACCATTGAACTTTACAATTTGCTCTACTACTCTACCTAGAATCGACCAAAAAATATCTAACTTGCTAACCCATACTTCTGGCCTTGAAATCCTTCTTATAGAAATGAAGGGCAAATAAGCATTGGGCTGAAAATTTCTCATTTCACATGCTTTTCTTGAAAACTCTTGAGGGACAATAACTATACCTTCTTTATTTCTCATCATACGCCCTATTCATGCATTCTACAATTACAACAGTATCCATGGGGCCTCTTACACAAGCTACAGTAATCACAAAAAGTGTAAGAGCCCCTTTATATCATGTTTGGACTACAAAACCCTCAAAAATAGGGTAATCATGCTGTATGCAAAGAAATAAAGCTTTATAACTCAAATCAACACCTTAAGCCCTCAAATCATATTCAAATCAAAGCTAACACATATCTTCACAACCTGGAATTTATTTCACATCAAAATATGGCTGCATGTGACTATCACAGGTGTGGTGCATAATGGAAAAATACAAAAATTTGAAGAATAGATTTTTGTGAATGTCAAAGGCTTGTATTTTTAAATCCTCAACCATCAACAACCATTACAATGATCACTTTATTCCTTTTAAAGGGCCTTTACACATCAATGTGAACAACCACCTCTACAACTGAATTTTTAATCTTTTATGATCACATGAAACATAAAACACACTAATTTCAAGGTTGTTAACATCACTATTGAAATGTTTTAATTTTTTGACCTTTCAGACATTAAAAATTATATCATTAAATTAATTATGTAATGGCATAAAAATTAAAAACATCATGAATTAATTATGTAACCACATAAGTCAAATATAATTCTATCAATAAATTAATATCAAATGGATAATATAATGAAGTAACTTATACATTTCAATGTCATTGATCTTGTTCTTCATCCAACTCTTTGTCTGTATCATCAGATCGGATTGACATTGTAGGGATTGGTCATATCATCATCATCGTCATCGATATCAATTTCAATAATGTCGTCATCCACACAGATATCATCTTCATGAACATTAACTCCTACACAATCATGATCTAGTTCCTCCTCTTCGACATCTTCGTCAGGGACATCATCAACTAACTGTTGATCCTGATCATCATCTTCTAGTTCTTCGGTATCTTCTTCTTCCACCACATTATACTTTACCGGCCTTCCTCTTGGATCATGTCTAACAAAAAATGACCAACCTAGTCTACCTGAAACCTTTGAGTAAAATACCTGCTCACATTGGCTTGGAAGAACATAGGGCTCATTTCCAGCTCGCTCGATCAACCTTGTATTAACCATGGTAAATCCATTATCATGTTCAAAAATAGTTCTCTTAAGATCTTTTTCATTCAATCGTAGCCTATACCATAGGACGACAAACAAAATTAATCTGAAGGACTTAAAATCACACTCAATTATATCATCCAAAATCCCATAGTATCAATTTTCTAAGACTTCTGAATGTATGTCGCTTCAAGATGAAACATTAGTCACCTAAAAGACTACATTTATACCAAAATCACAAGTTTTCTTCATGTCATCCAACATTTTGATTCAAAATTTATGACCATTACACCACATAGCCTTGTGGTGTTTCACCTGCAATATGTCAAACATGTAAAAATTATTGCAATATTGTCAGTTGATAAACATATTTATTCTTGGCGAATGTATGCAAAGAAAATAATCTCAACATACATATACATCAATATACTTGAAAATAATTAAATAATATGGGTGATTAATATATTTATACGTACCTATTTATCTCTTAAACCATATGCTAAATCAATTTCCTTTTGTGTAACATTGGAATCTCCATTACGATGAGCTTCTTTAACCAATGAAGCCACACCTTCCCATGTTAATGTGTGACCAGATTGTTGACATCGTTCAATCCATACCATCATCCAATCAAGATTGTTTGTGATGTACAAATCTTAGTGCATCCACTCTCAATAAGCGTATCAAAAATTTGAAATTCACAAATGATATAGTGGATTAAATACCATAGTATCGTAGCGTTTATGATTGTATATATTGAAGATTAAAAATTAAATAAATTACAATATACATAAAAACCATGTGTAAATGTGTATTCTAATTAATCTCCATAACCATCTTATAATTACCTCTCACTTTCCTCAATCTACCTTTCCCCATCGGGTACTCCCCTTCGAATTTGTTAATGGAGTTGGGATCCCAAATGCGATCTACATGGATCTTTGCTGCAAACTTAGGAAGATATTCACTAATCTACACCATGGTCTGGTATACCATATATCCCTCCACCATAGAACCCTCAGGATGTGCTCTTTGTCTAACTAAAGCCTTCAAAAATTTCAAGTGCCTCTCAACCATCCACAATGACCTTGTGTGTACAGGTCCACACAATTCAATCTCCTCAACTTGGTGTATGAGGTAGTGTTCTTGTGCATTGAAAAATGTAGAAGGTAGACACTTTTGCATTTCACACATTAAACGCGCAATTTTTCTCTTCCAATAATTTATATCTTCTTTATGGATTTATTTAGATGGCAACCATCTACAAGTGATTCAAGGTGCAAATATATTAACAAGATTTAACAAAAATATACAGTATATTACATAACAAGTAAAACAAATGGCAATTATAAGATGTATACAATGAATTGAACGAATATCACTACTTACCTCATGTATTTTCCAAGATCATATATAACTTGCTTGACATTTGTTGTTTAGTAGAAGTTGTCTGGGAGAGATAGATGTAGAGCGTCTTTTACCCAACAATTATAAAATGATCTTTTTCATTATTTTTCCAAAAGTAAGTAAATACAATACCTTTGAAAGGAAAGTACATGCATTATACAAGTGTATATAATATACCAGAATAATTACCTTAATGAAGGTATGCCAATCATGTGTTTTCATCTCTGACCCAAATTCACCTTTCTTTGTTATTATATTGTTTATGTTCGCAGCAAATCCTGTGGGAAATCGAATTTTTCATATGACTTCTTTTATAGCATTGCTTTGTTGCTATGTTAATAACCAAGGAAGGGAACTTATATTAATTTTGTCTCCATCGCTATTTAATTGAATGACATTTTTCATTGCATGATTGACTTCCTGAATGTCACTACAAATTTTGACAATTTTTTTTGTCATGCCTTCCATCCAATATTTTTCATAACGTTTATGTTATATTCTTTTCGATATGCATTGTATCAAATAAATGCACAATTTGTAGTTTCTCATAGTAGGGAAACCTACTAAATTGTCTGGGATAACTTTTCAGTCCCTGTGGAAGCCAGCCATTAATGCCTTGACGACCTTCATGAAGCATATAAGTTAAACAAATTAACAACAATAATTGTCAATTACAATACGAGTAAACACAACACAGTATAAAAATATAAATTCAAAACATATCATATATGATAGATAAACCATTTGATCCGATATATAACCTTGATGATTAATTCTATTATATTCCAACTTCCATAAGCGAGGTGCCATTCTTCGTGGTTTTGATGTAGTCTCTTCTTTCACATTGAAAAGAAGTTTTTCAGTAGTTCAATACTTATGATTTCTATGGAGGAAGTGCCTATACTCATCAAACACCTACTTTCCTAAACTTGTTGAACAACGAGATTTCATTTTTGGACCACAAATTGGACATGCAAATTTTCCCTTTGTTTGAAGACCTGCAAGATCATATATAATTGGATTAAATATGTCAATTTTTATAATTATATATAATGAATAGATTATTTAAAAGACTTGTGGTATCGCTGGCAGAATTAGGCCATGGTTAAAAATTATGATTCAGAATGTTGCATGGCCTTTTTGAAAATGTGGTGTACAGGAAAAATGTGATTGTCCATGGCATTTGCGTTTGAGAACATCTTTATTACTATTTGATTGCTGAGATAAGCGTGACTTTTGTTCCATGACTTTGAAACCAAATCATGGAAACGATCTTCCGTCATGTTGAAGCTGGTAGCACGGTTGGTCATCAGCATTTGTGGTGGTATGGCTTGTTTTGCTGCAATGCTGGGTGGTAGACTGTTGAGATGAAAATGCAGATGGTACGTGGTGGATGAGATGCTACTACGTTAAAAAGAAAGGAATTGATGTAAACAAATACTTGGAACAATCATTGACAACATTATGTGCTCCCTCTTTATTGACATCCATGGAGGAATGTTATTGTTGATATTAACAAAAAGCGAGCCCTGCTTGAGTAAATAGATCTGACTCTCCAAATGGATTGACGGATTAAGCTCCCAATGGCTTTGAGATTATGAGGTTCTTCTTTAAGTGTAGCCATTTTACTCCAATGAAATCTTGAGAACCATCGGTGGGAATTTGAAGAATGTCATCTCCGATTTCAGCTACATGCATGGTAATCCACTTAAGAAATTCGCTAAAGCTTTTCCACCTAAATAATTGTTGCATAGTGGAATAATGGGGTCAATATAATGAAGAACCTTGCGAGACACCTTTTTTGTTGGTTGGTCTGTTATCTACTAATATGACATTCTTGGCATTTTCATTTTTAATTCTTGTTGTTTGAGTATATAATATGATAATTGGGACATGCATCTATTGTGATATACTCCATTAAATTATCTTTCATAATGCGGATGGAAATATCGGTATGAGCGAGGTAAAATTTTTGATGGTGGTAACAAAAATTCACCTATCAATTTACAACAAAAAAATAATTTGGTAATATAAAGAATATTAATGGTACATATTTCATCCTTTATTTACTAGTGATGAACTAACAACAATTAAAATAGATGAAAAAAGATAACATATATGACATAACTTAACATCCGTGAGATTTCTATGTTGGATAAACCATTCATAACCTTCAAGTTCAATAGCAAAAATATAGCAGAGAGAAGAGTTGTTTGGAAGCCTTCATAAAGAGGCTCGTATGCCTTCTCAAATACAGGTAAATCATGAACATCATCAAAGTCATCTTGATCATCATGATCAGCTCTGCCACTAAATGTGTCGTGGATCAATGTATTCGTACCATCATCTTCAACTATGTTTTCTGGTGCATTATCATCTTCTTCCATAGGATCATTAACTTCATCTTTGATATTCCACGACTCCATGTTCATGCAGCGCAAAACCATTTCTCGGGGCGTGATAATCCATATCATCTTCCTAAGGCACCCCACCTTTATAATAATGATAGACACAAATAAACCATGATCATGATCAAAAGTGATTATATATATATATAAAATGTTAAAACAATATAAACATTTACAAATTCAATTAATATAAACACATATAATGAATAACTTACCAATGGACGATAATCATACCCCCTTCAATGTGACCATGTTGCCTACAATGTTTCTTAGCTATTGTGATTAAAAGTCGTCTCATCTTTAAGCCTTTGCAATTATTGCAAGGACAATAATATTTCCCATCACCCTTTCTTTTCAATCTAGCCCACAATCTATCAAGTGTCTCTTCATTTTGTTCTAGACTAATATTATCTGACATGATTTTTCTTTACCAAGCTTGACTATTTAGATCTTAAAAAAATATCAAACTCACACTCTAATAATATTTATTCATAGTCAGGTAACAAAATCTAATAATTCTGATATTTTACACTAAAAAAATTTGGAAACCCTTGCAAAAAAGAAGATAGTCTGAAGTTAATGACTCCAAAAAACACTTAAAATGCTAATTCCAAAACTTATTAAATTTTGATTTTACTATGATTTTCAACCGTTAGACTCCTAAAATTGGAATATTGAACTTGATCACAAACTTCCTACAATGATGGAGGTAGCAAGCTAGTAAGAGCAAGTGACCCATGACTAAGAAGCAACAAGTTGGAATCATCATTGCTAGTGTCAATACAGATTTATCATTTTAGTTAAAGATGCAATGTGTCACTTCTTATGACGAGCTTATCCCTAGGGCCCTCAACATTGAGAGAGCCCTAATCGCATAAGGAAGTACACACTAGTAGAATTTGACAAATAAATGACTAGGTGATTAAAAATTTTAGTCACAACAACTAAAAATGACTAAATTCTGGTCTTTTTTGCAACTCAATTATAAATGAGTAAATAAATTACTAGTTTGGTCGTTGATTAAAAATTATTTAGTCACACAAATAAAAATGACTAAATAGTTAGTCATTTATTTAGTCATAATCCATTTGAATAAATCATTTAAGGAATCAAGAATATAGCCCGCCAAAATACTCTAAAACTTTAATAAACATACCCTAAAACTTTTGTTAAAATCTTATTTTCAGGCGTAGCCCACCAGAATGGAGTTTTCATTTTAATAAACATACTCTAAAACCTTCGTCAAAACATTATTTTCAAGCATAGATCGCCAAAATGGAGAAGTGTTTCCGTAAAGAATGACAGAGAACGGTGAGGAGATGTGCGTGAAAGGAGGCATAGGATTCATTGTTGCTTATCTCATTCCTGCTCTGCTCAACAAATCTTACATTGTTCTTGCTACTATTTGTAATCTAGGTATTTACTTGACATATATTTGCATAATCTCAAATTCCTTCAGAGTCTTTTGAAGTATCAATGTATCCTATATAGGGTTTAGAATGATTTCTTTTAATTAATAAATAAATAAATGATGTATTTCCACCGTAATTAGATAATGTGGAATCTCCTAAATCTGCCCCAACTTACACTATCCTCTTTGGCATTGTATTCATTACTCCAACTAGGGTTTTGCATGTGATATCTTTAATATCTTCATGACTACTTAATGGCTTTTAAATAGATCTCGGATCTTTGCTTTACAATCACTTTTCATGGTAACCCTTGAGTTCCATAATCCACCTTTAATCTCTTCTAAGAACAATGTCTTAAGCTAGACTGTATAGTATGCATATAAAGAAAGTCCTTCATACTTGCCATTGTTCCAAACCACCACTCACTGCCTTGCTTAAAATGTTTCCTCCATAAGCACAATAGCATGTTTTTAAATCATGGTTGCTAGTGATTGACCATTAAGGTCACCACTTTTATCATGAAGATACAATGAGATTTTTGTCTTCAAACTCAAGGCATTATGCAAGATAACATTTGTGGTGTTTGTTATTAATGCGATTTGATTTTCTTGCACATTTCTTGCTGCTAACTTCCTTTAAGACTAGGTATTGCACCCTCAGCTACTGATCAAACAACTCCTCACTATCCTTGAAGATTATTTTCCTTGAGCATCCTTCTATAAAATCAAAACTATGCCCTATAAAATTTTGCCTACTTACTACAGGGGACTCATTGTTTCATGGTATTATAGTTCTTAAGATCCTTCAGCCTTATTGACACTACTTCACAGTCCATAAGGTATTATTCACTATTTTCCCATCTTTGGTGAGTCTCAAAACACTGCTCAAACATGCAATCCACTACCTCCATTATACAATATTAATGGTTAAGAAGAAACATTGAACCTATGATTACCACTGTTACTTCATTTGGATAGTCATTCCCTTATTGCATTTGCCTTGTCTAACACTACCAAAAGCATTTGAAAAACCCTTAAGGTCAGCAAAGGGGTAAGGAAACTCACTGTTAAAATCTTCACTTTACTATGCAAGGTTTGAGCTTTATTATCTTGTCACTGCTCGGCCTCTTTTTGATTGTCACATTTCAAGTGACTATCATTCTTCTTACCGTAGATTGCATTTACAAATGTCACTAAGCTACATAGTGTGTTTGTTATTGGCTACAATCTTTAGATTGCAAGATTTTGTTATTAGCTACAATGTCTCAATCTTTCTAGTATTACCAACCTCACTAATACACTGGGATTATTGTTTATGTTTCTACGGAGGCCTAGGGTTTGTACCCTAATCATGCTCTTACCAATGCTTTTGTTGGTATTAAAAAACAACCTTAAATCTTGGGTTAGAAAATTAGTTGTCTTGATAAAGTTGTGGTATGATCTTAGATTGTATCCTAGAGTGTGTGAAAAGCTTGTGTTTGATCATTAAGGTATGTAAACCTAATCAGGGAAATGTATCCTATATAGCATGGGTCTTGCTTTAATACTTTCCATAATGGTTATTAACATATCACATTATTATAGTTTGCAGTAACCCAAGATTGCATTCATGTAACAAACTTGGTTTGTAGTTTAAGCTATACACTTTTAAGTAACATTCATAAGGTTTAGAAAATTTTGATCACTCTCTAAAATAGCCCATTAAACATGGGTTGTGCTTGAATGCACTACAAAATTGATATAACAAAACCACTCTGCATATCAACCAGAGTTATAGGCTCTTTATTGCAGCAAGAGGTAATCACTCTTAGATCATGCTATAATTACATCCTAACCTGTTAAAATTGAGACAACCTGAATGCACCCAATGATGATTGGCACCTACATTATACAACCTGAATTAACTACATTATATGAGTGCCTCCATTTCTATCACAACATAGCCACATTAAACTTAGGTCACACATGAATGCATCCTGTATTTGTTATAGCACAATTGTGCCACATGACCAATAGAGTTATAGATCACATAATTACAGTCACAAGAATCTGTTCCTTGGTTGTGATCTTATGGTGATTCCACACAACAAAATATGGACATGAAATTCTCAAAACCCTAAACTTCTAAAAATGAAATCTGATGAGATGTTGCTTTAAAATATGATTTTCAAACCTAGAACTACAAATCTAACTTCACAACTAAATTCTACAAAAAGACAATAACTACCCTCAACCTGGCAATATCTTCTTGAATTTTTTTCCTGATTTTTCCTAAGAAAATCTCCTTAGTTCTCCAAAAACTGTCTCAAGTAGAGCAAAACACTGTCGCAATAAATCAACGAACTCACTTTTCTTTATGTCAGCCACAATTTGATTTTTTTCTTGTTTTTCATGTTTGTCAAAATTTCGACGAAACCCATGTTCGTCGAAATTTCAATGAACGTCGGGGATAAACTTTTAAAAAATTGAAAATTACACATCAAATTTTACAAGCACCCGACGATAAATCAAATTATACATATTTCGTCGAACATTTTCGTCAGATTTTGTAGTCAAATGAGTTAGTGCTTGTGCTAGAAGCCACAAAATCTAAAAATCATAATGATCAGTCACTAACATCCATTCATAAATGAAATAGAGCACTGAAGATAGCACAAATGGAAATAAAGCATTAGTTTTTTTGCTTCTGGATTCGATTGTGTTCCAAATTTTTTTCATCAACGTTTTAGATCACACTCTGTGATCCATCATCAAGATAGAGAGTTGAAAAGGATGAGAAAATATTTTCTCATCCTTTTCAACTCTCTATCTTAATGATGGATCATAGAGTGTGATCCGAAATGTTGATGAAAAAAAAATTGGAACACAATCGAATCCTAAAGCAAAAAAACTAATTTCAGATGGATTGTGGAAATCTAATTGTATTGAGAAATAAAGCATACAGTAAAGGTGAACTGGGTACAATCTGATATGTTCTGATTTCTATTAATCAACTAGGAAAACATAAAATGCTAAGGTTTCCAAAATAAAATTTTCCTTTTAACTAATCTTTTCTAAGTCTTCTTTTCTACAAAGATGGTGAACCCCCTTTACAAAATGCCTGCAAGCTTATATAGAGAAAACTCCTTAGGCCGAGAAATGAGAATGTAACTGAAAATATTCCCTCAACTCGTCACCTGCGGATCATCATCACGATGATTGTTACAATCGTTTCTTTGACAAACATTGCGCTTCTGATCATGTGACTATGGTGACAACTGGATAATCAATCATTTTTGTTACAACTGTGTAGACAAGTGGGCTCTAAGAAGCATCAACATATGCATCCTCAAGTTTTGACATGTGATGCCTTCTTATGCCCCTCCATTATTAAGATAACCAATAGCACACTTTTAACACCTTTCTTAGCTCAAAATATGTCTGGGTTTTCCTCCTTGCTGACAAGTGGCACACTTCGATGAAAAATGAGCCTCCCTTTGCTTCCCCTTTTAAGAACCTTGTGCCCAGGACACGTGGCATGTAGGTGGGATTTGATAAGGCTTCCCCTCCATCTACCATGAAGACCTTGCATTGTACCAACATGTGGTGCCCTCTGCTTTCAAATGCCTTGAGGTGATCCCACAATACTGGTTTACAATTTTTGGCCAAACTAGACACTAAAATAATATTTTCTAACTAAATCTTCACTTTCGGGCACCTATAGCGGCTAAACCGTGAAGAATTTGAAGATGATGCAAACTAGTGATTTGTCACATTTTGTTTATGAGTTAGGCTTTTTCAAAGAAATTTTTTGAGATTGGTGCCTTGCTTGTCTCTTTGGCTTGGTGCTTGGGGTAACAGGCATTTTGCAAGGTGATATAACATTTTTTAGCAGAGGACAGAATTCATTTTGTTTGGATTTGTAAAACTTGTAGGTATCTGATGGCTTTTTCATTGGTTGAACAGGTTTTGTTTAAATGTTTTCTTAATCAAGTTTCAAATGCAAACCAATTACAATTAGGACAAATGAGACCTTATAGCATAGAATTTTTTGTATGTGATGAAATTCAATTTTTTTGTTGGATCAAAGATTCAATATTTGGTGTGCTAGAGGTATGTGTAGGATCATGATAGACCAAAAAGTGGCTGATATGATGGGTATGTCTTAGGGTATGTGGTGACGACTTTTTTTACCAAAATTGATGAAATGAAAGGAGTTTTAAAGGGAGTTACTGAAACGTATGGATGTGGCAGTTTATTAGGAAATGGTGGATGGTGATGGGTTGATGGTTGGTTGGAAAACTTGGGGCATCTTTTGAATCAAAATATGTGTCATTCTGCTCTTCACATACTATAGGATTAAAACAAAGAAAAATTAGGAATTCCATAAAGTTTTGACCAAGTTAAAGATTGGTTAAGACATACAAGTTTTTATATTTTTAAAATTTGTAATAAAAATCATAATTAATTATTCACTTGGAAAAAAATTACAAAAATATGCATCACATCCAGGACATGAGTCCTCTACTTATATCCTAAAATATTATAAAAATATTATCATTTTATTGTGGTTGATTAGGTAGGCAGGACTTTTCTACTTCTTATTTTTTCCACTGAAATTTAAGTACTACTACATTGGAAATTTTTAAATTTTCACCAAATAGATTTTTTCTTTTTTTAAATAAACCTAGTAGTTTAGAAACTACATTTAATTTGCTACAGATTCTATTCTTACATATTTTTGAAATAAGATAGATAACTTATTCAAATTTTTATGTCTTGTTTCCTAACTTTAATTTTTCTTAATTTTTTGCCACTTAAGGGCCTATTTTTTCCATGATGATCCTGCACGAACTATGCACTCTTTTTTTTTTATTTTTTTTGATAAATCACGCTATTTTTCCCGTAATGCGAGGAACAAAGAGCTTGATTTTTTGGTGAGAAAAACCTATGTTTAATAAAACTAAAACAACAAATACATATTAAAAAATTTATATTCATTAGATAGCTTGTTCCAAGGACTACCATCATCCAGTTGGGTCTGTGAAGTCTCCTCCATTTTCATCCTCAACCTGAGCTTCGAAGCAAAATTTTTGGACTTTTTTGGTGCCTGAGGGTGAGAAGGTGGGAAAAGGGGGTTTGGGCAAACCAAGGGGGGTGGGTTTGCTCGAACCAGGGTTCATTCGAACCCCCTTTCAAAAAATGTTTTCTTTATGTTTTTTGGTGGGAATGGTGGGTCCTCGCATTTAATTGGTTCACTCAAACCCTCTTTTTGTTCGCTCGAACCAAAGGGTTCATTCAAACCCCAAAAACTAATTTTTTTTTGCATGGGGTCATTTTTTGCAACTTTTCCTTCCTCACTCGAATTGTAAACCACTTTTGTGGGTTTACCCCTTGAAGAACAAAAGATTTTATAGATATCATGTGGGGCCACCACGTGGTGCCTTCACACACTTTTGTGAGAATAAGAGGTCGCAGTCGTTGAATATCTGAAATACTGAGGGGGGGTGAATCATTATTCCATAAAACCATTCAAATAAAATTCATCTAAAAATTATCACAATTTTGAATGAATCAATAAGAGAGAACATATAAACAAATCAATGCAACAACACACATGAAAACTAGGATTTTTACGTGGAAAACCTAAAAAGGGAAAAGCCACGGTGAGGGTTAACTCACAATATATTATATTCAGATACAAGATATTATAGGACTCACTGCCATAATTCATTGTCCTTGAAAGGCTCACAACCTGAATACAAAAGATGGCTAACCACCAAGATACAAAGATTGTGGTTCATTGCCAAAAGTATGAACTGATAGAATACACCTTCACTGTGCAGGGTTTAGTTCCAATGAAACTTTGAATAAGAACTGCCTCTCACAATAGTCGCTCAACAATTATGTTATGATCCTCAACTGATAAAGCATTTAGGCTCGCATCTTCACTTATCCCTTGATCCTCTTCGCATTTCACCATAATTCTCTTCCTTCTCCTTCCATATTCACACCTTACACTTCTTCACCATACACCACACTCTCTCTTAAAGAATCTTATATATATACAAGTATATCTCATCCATCAATTAGGTTGGCCTAATTAGATGAAAGAAAAATAATCAAAATACTCTTGTTAGCACCATATATGATTTAATCTTTTTTTGTCCATGTAGTACATTATATCAAGTTGGCTAACATCCATAAAGTATAACTAGTTTCCCTACTATATTGCATATGTTAGGTCAGCCAAGACTAGAACTTAATCCACAAAAACTCCAAACCAACATACAATCCTCAAAACAAACACCTTCCAAATATGAGATTACATTAATTTCTCATCATGCTACCATCATGTAGAGACTACCATTAGAACCAAAACATTAGAATTTTCTCCTTAGGAAAATGTGGAGTCTCCCACACTAATATGCTGAGCAGAGAACAACAGTAAAATACAGAGCCAAACTTTGTCAGTGATAACTTTCTGCTCACAATCCAAAACTTCTCAAGATCCAGGATATAATTGTCTGAATGAGACATGATAAGATGGTTAAGATATTAGAGTCATATATTTTCTTATGGTGAATTCCAAACTCAAAAACCAACACACTGGTTCATCATAGAAGAACACTACCAATAGAGAACAACTTCTGGTAGACTAAGTAAATTTCTCGTATAGTTGTCACTATGTTGACATGAATGACAACATAGGAACAACCAACACAAACCATCTACACTTCATGCTCATGTTGCAAGGCTCCATAATTCCAACAATCTCCCCCTTTGGCATTGATGGCAACATGCATGCCAAAAAAACATTTTTCAATATAAGGCAACTAAACACTCCCCCTATCAAAGCTATTCTATTTTTTTTTTCTCTATCTATCTCTGTCTGTCCCCCTTTGACATCAATGGAAAAGGATGGGGTCTGGCATATGTGTGTGTGTGTGTGCATCAAGACTTAACCAAAAAGATATGAACACAAATAGTTGAATCAACTTGAAGATGAGGAACCTTTGAGATTCTCTAGGGTGCCCTTCCATGAGGCTTTGCCTTCTTCCCATGTACCTTTTGCACTTACAAGAGTCTTGTGTAATAGTTCAAGCTTAGTTAAGGACTCTATACCATTTGCTAAAGTATTGGGACTAATATTAATCTCTAATAAGTTACCAATACTATCAAGAGCACTAGATACAAGAATGTGCCTGAGTTTAACCATGTCTCTGAGTGCCACAAAATTCTTAATCACTTATGTTCTTTGGTCCTACAGGGACAAGAATTTATCCTGAAGCTGCGCAATGTAGGACCATCTCTGATTATCTCTCTCTTCTGCCAATCTATATGTATCTGCTTGAGTGCTCATCCTTGTTTCACTATTCATTATCTTATCTCTTATGTTCAGTGTACTACCAGACCAATTTAGGAAAAAAGAAAACAGTTCCTGAGCCTCTTCCTCATAAACTTGTACACTCTCCAATTCCTTCATTACTCAGTGATGTGCATTGCACATTTCTTCTTGATATCTTCTATATTTTCTTCAGCAGACCTAATTCCAACATGGACTTCTCGTCCAAAGATATAGAACTTCAAAGAATTAATCATATTTTTGAGATTTTCCACAACCAAAATAGATGAATCAAAGTTAGCACCAGGAATAACCTTATGCAATTCTTCCAAAGCTCCTTGAATGTTTGTGCTTTCATGCTCATGTTGAGCTTTCTTTGATTCACTTCCTTCTACGATTTCTTGTTTGAAATCACTCTTTCTCTTCTTCCCTGTGCCGGTTGTACTATTGAAGGTACCTTCTACATTGAGATTCTTAGGGATTTCCAAAAGAATTCTTGCACAATGATCAATCTTAGCCTTTGACACTTCATAATCTAACTCAGATATCCACACCAAGCTTGATTCAACTACTTCTATATGACATAAATCTATAGAAACTAAGAAATTGATATTTTTGGAGTACCTTTCAATAACACTTCTTGGAATCTTTGATCTTTTGTTCATCCTCATTTGAAATTGTTCCAAAGAATGCAACAAGAGCAATCTCTTGAACATCCAAATTACCAAGATTTATCATGAAATTCTTGATCTGATGGGCAATAGGTTATGCATTTTTCCATTCTATTCTTCCTATTACCAATAATTCTTTCAAGAAGTAAACAAGTAAGTAGACAATCAAATTTCTATACTGGAATGTATTCTTCTTGCTCTTCTTGATTTCCTTTAAGTTCTTCAAAAGATGTATTCGAAGTAGCTCACCTCTTCTAACCATATCAATAGTAGTGTGTACAACAACAGTAGAAACTGTGAGGTCATTACTAGGTAGAAAAAAATATGACTAATAACCATCGCAACATACCTAATGACTGGATCTTCAATTGTTCTCAAAACAAGTTCTTTCCCTTCGAGAGTTGTACTAGTCACCTCAATTATCTCTTGCCCATTCACAACCTTTCATTTGGGAACTAGTCTAAAGGAACACAAACCAGTTACATCTCTGATTGCTTCTCTGGTAATCAAATGTGCTTCATCAATCCATAATGATTCATTATGAATTCTGCTCAAAACTATTCGAATATACTTCCTGTCAAACTCTTGAACAAAGGGGCTTTCCACCAAACATCCAACTTCTTCTCAACTAACACTTTGTAGGCATCATGGTTTTCTTCCAATTCATTCTTCCATAGAATACTTAATTGAACCATGTTGACACGTGGCGCCCTCTGCGAGTTGATATGCAAAGAATTTTTTAAAGTCCATGGGCCGCTTAAAAATAATCCAAAACTGAAAGAAAAGGTTGTTGAACATCCCAAAAAAATGAATAAATTGCAAAGAAAAGGATTTGCAATGAAAGAGCTCAACCTTGAGCCACGTGAGATTAATCTACATTATGTTCACAAACACACACTTTTGTAGTCAAACATTTTAAACATACATGATAGCTAAGGTTATCCTTAAAAATCATTCAAATTTTAACATCAAGTAACATTTAAGGTCAACCATAATAATTATGCTATATCAAAAGATGATTTAGAGACAAGACTTTGCCTCTAATTGAGTCATAGTAATCTAAGTTAGTCAATTGCAACAAAAGTAGTTGTTTGAGAGATTATTTAGTATAACTTGATCTTAATAGTTTGAGAGAAAAGGAAAAATAATAACTCAATAAATAATAATTCAAATATAATCATTTCCCATTCTTGATGATTTTTTATTCTTTTGAATACTCTTAGAGTATATGCTTATCATATAACCAACTTTGTAAATGGGTGATATACAATTTATGGTTTCATAGAAATTTTATACAACATAAAACATATATATTCATTAATTTTAAATAGAAAAATGAAGTTGATTTATTTCAACTCTCGGAAATAAGAATTTACTCTCTACATACCAAGTATAGCCATAGTTTAGTCATTTATTGAGTCAATAAAATTTCAAATATTATCAAATTCATATGTGGTTGTTCTACATTCTAAAAAATGTTTTTAAGATGAAAGAGTATTCTACAAATAAATCTAGGAAGATTATTGTAGCCAAATTGTAGTTGTTGAAAATTTGTTTAACCACACATAACTTTAAAGGAATTGGAGAAGGGGAAAATCCACAATATTATAAAGCTAAAAATGAAATTTAAAGTTTATAAAGATAATGATGAATTTATATAGAGATCAAAAGTGTTATGATAACTTACAATTGTCATCCCTTGAATAATTGGAGATTTCCATACACAAAATAGTAAATCACTTGTCTTGTCTCACCTATTCTTTATCTTCAACGCAATAATATTCTTGTACTCTTCTTCAATCACATAATAATGACACCCATTGTGTTCAAGCAAAATAATGTAAACTCATTCCATGATTAGTTACAAATATCTAAGATCACAATGTTACAACTAACAATTAAAAATATTTGTTAGCAATCAATATTCTTGCTCTTTCCATCATATATTATCAATTAAACATCATCTTTATGCAAAAAAAAATACAGCTAAAAGATTAAAAAATAGAGCACTTAGATTTTTTAAAAATTCTATCTTGAAATGAAATTTAAAATGTTATAAAAAAGGTTATTGTGTGATAGTGAAAAACTATATAAAAATATTATTCAAACAAAAATTTCCAAGTTATTAAAAAAGATGATAAAAATAATAATTTCTTGAGTAGACTGAAATAACATAAAAAAAAAGCTCTTAGATACCAATTAGTGATTTCCAACTTCAATTCGTATGCTGCCTTCATTTGATAGGCGCGACAAAAAAACTTGGAAGATTACGTTTTTGATAAAATCTGTCGGATACGACAAAGTTACAAGTGTGGTAGGAGAGGGAAAGGGAAAGAGGGATCAACCAAATCTAAAAGATTTAGTGGGCGTGGAATACAAGCAGTCACTAATCTCCTGCAATGACGAAGCCACTTCCACCATAGAAGGTCGCAGGTCGGGCGATTCTGCAGTGCACAGGCACGCCAGCCTCAGCATTTGCACGCCTGACTTCTTATCCCACGTGTCGGTTTCCAAGATGCGTGGATCGAAGATGTTTTGGCTTCCTCCTGGACCGCGAGCAAGCATGGCGTTTACCCAGGCAACAAGGCCACCCTCCAGCTCATCATCCAGGCCAATGGCGTGCATACCCGTTGCCAGCTGCATCAGTACGACACCGAAGCTGTACACGTCACCCTTGGTGGTGGCCTTAAAGGAATAGCTGTACTCAGGGGGCACGTATCCCAGCGTACCTGCTACGATAGTACTGACGTGGGTCATGTCTTTACTCTGGTTGCGGGCCAGGCCGAAGTCCGTAACGAAGGCGTTGAAGGAGTCGTCCAAGAGAACGTTGCTGGCCTTGATGTCTCTGTGGATGATTACGGAAGGGCATTCGTGGTGCAGAAAGCGTAGCGCCGAGGAGCATCCCACTGCAATCTTCACCCTTAGAGGCCACTCTAGCACTCCTGTCGGCTCATGCAGCCACTCCTCCAGGCTCCCGTTCTCAATCAGCTTGTACACGAATATCCTCTGGTTGCCACGTAGGCAACACCCCAGTAGCGGCACCATGTTCGGATGGCTCAGCCCTCCCAGCGTCTCCAACTCTGCCAGAAACTCCACGTCTGCTTCCGCGTCCTCGTGGCAGAGCCTTTTGACTGCCACGTGGAGTCCTTGTGCCAGCTCGGCTCTGTAGACCACACCCTGGCCGCCTCTGCCGATGCACCGGGACTCGCTGAAGTCGTCCGTGGCTTTCACAATGTTTTCGTAGGTTAGAGCTCCGTCCGCCAGCGGAACAGAGAAGTAGGTCCGCTCTAAGGCACCGATCTCAATGCTTTTGGGTCGGGTTGAACTGGGATGATCCCTCCTTCGACACAGGCAAACGCTACCCAAGGCAATAATTATCACGACAGTAGCAGCTACTATGCATATCCCTCCTATTCCCCAACCCTTCAACCTTTTTGAACCTGAGATCTTCGTTGGATTTGAAGAAGTATTTTTGTTCTGGTTTGCCTGCAGAATCCCTCTCAGGAGAGAGTCGCCTATGTACGATTGGGGATTGAAGGAAAGAAACTGCGCTCCCGTGGGCACGGGTCCTTGAAGCTTTTCATTGTACGAAATGTTGAAGCTCGATAGGGAAGTGAGATTCGTAAGCGTTCCGGGGATCATTCCTTCCAAACTATTGTTTCTCAAATCCAGCGTGTCTAGGCATGTGAGCCGACCAAGCACTTCGGGAATGCTGCCGTTCAGACTGTTGTAAGAGAGATTGAGATTGAAGAGACTGGAGAGCGCCGCAATTGCCTCTGGAATTTGGCCAGAAAGGAGATTATCCGCCAAAAGTAGAGCCCCGAGCCTGCTGTAATTAGCAAGGGATTCTGGTATCGTGCCTGTGAAGCGGTTCCCCGAGAGCTGGATATAAGCAGGGGCATTATAATTATTGGGGTTATTGATGCAGATAGGACTAGACATGGTTCCTTCTAAGATATGGGTCCAGAAGGTGTTGCAGCGGTCTCTCCTGAAGGTGTCGTAAATGAAGGGGTTCTTCATGGGAAACCATCTTGACATGGCCCAGCATCCTCCCATGATGTTGGGCACATACCGGCTTTTTTTATTCCGGTTGAAAGTTTTATTAGCGTCTGCTCCAATGCGCCCGATATTGGGGGGAATTAGCCCGGAAAGGTTATTGTCGGCGACATTGAGCCAGAGAAGACTGCTGCAGTTGACGATCCCCGGCGGAAGCTGTCCCTCTAATTTATTGTCCGAGACGGCGAACCAGAGAAGAGACTGTAACTTACTGATTGTGGCGGGGATCGAGCCGGACAGGCGGTTTTCCGATAGATCCAGTCCCTGCAGTTCGGTGAGGTTTCCGATCTCCGGCGGTATGGTTCCGGAGAGATAATTTTCGCCGATGAATAAGAGACGTAGAGACCGGATGGTGCTCAACTCAGAGGGAATTGCCCCCGTGAAACTATTGTTATTCAGGTTCAGAATCGAAAGATTTGCAAGAGAAGACAATTCCTTGGGAATTTTGCCGTTGAGCTTATTCTTATGCAGGTCAAGGGTCTTCAAGCTTACCATGTGACCCAACGCCGGAGGAATTGAACCTTCAAGCCTATTGTTGTCGATTGAAAGGAGCATCAGGTCTTTCAGTCCGCCCAATTCCGGCGGGATGGCTCCCGTGAAATTGTTCTTCCCCAGTACCAGCGTCTCCAGCTTTGACAGCGCGCCGAGCTCCTTTGGCAGCTGACCTGTCAGCTTGTTGTCCGAAAGGCTGAGGACCCTCAGCGAGCTGCAGTTGACGTGGATTTGGGGAAAGTTGCCGGTCAGTTTGTTGAACTCCAAATCTACATCTGTTAAGTTCACGCAGTTATCGAGGAGACCATCGGGAATGGCGCCTGTGAGATTGTTGCGACTGAGGATTAGCTTTCCCAAACTCCGGCAATTCTTTAACGCCGCGGGCACGCGACCTGTGATTTCATTGCTGGAAAGGTTGAGAAACGTCAGGTGCGAGCAATTAGAAAATAAAGTCGGTGGAATTTCTCCCGTAAGATTGTTGGATGAAAGGTCGAGATAGCGAAGCGAAAAAGCTAACAGCCCGCTGAATTCCTGCGCAATGGTGCGACCGAAGTT
>VDFB02140990.1:0-35496 GCA_007258455.2 Sequoia sempervirens | reverse complement strand
AATATTGAAAAGATTTACAAGTCATAAAAGATATACAATGTATATGACTTAGTTGACATTACAAATGTAACTCTACAAGTATAAATGAATAGAATTTACTAACCCAAATAAAATGAAAACATGAAGTAGAATAATGACAATTCTTTGATATTATCCCCATAACTATCAATACTTTTATTCTAGAAATAGAGGATCGATGGACCTTTTATAGATACAAGGTGCTAAAGTTTGCTACAAATCCATGGTTGAGATTATATCATGAAAATAGATTGCCAAAATTCAAAATATAGGAGAATATTCTAAAAGTATCAACATATTTAGTAAAATTAAATATAAATACCCAATGAGAGTTTATTTTTTATAAATATCTTACAAAATGAAATTTAGAGGCAAAAATACCACAAGGGAAGTTTTGAACCAAAATTTTGCAAAAGAAGATGTGAGCCAAAATTTTGCAAGTATCACAAAACATGTTACCTTTGCAACTTATCCTTGTTGCTAGTTTCAATGGTTATTTTCTCATCCATAATTGCTTCTCTTCATCAATATTCTTTGTATGTTATCATTGCATTTCTTATGGCCATGCAATATTGCTCTTGCATGAAATTATGTCAATACAAATGTGTTCTATCAATTTCCAAGATCTTTGAATAAGTTGTATTCCTTGTTCTAACCTTTCTCTCATAATATTTCATCAGGGCCTTTGTCTTCATGGCTTCTATTAATGCATTTTCATCAAAACTTTCAGCTTTATTACCTAATACATCGCAAAAAAAAAATCTTAAAAATAGCCTACAACTCTTCATCATCCACTATAGTATTTGGATTTTGATTAACATAATTATCTTCTCTACTATTTCAACCTCATGTTATATGGGAAAAGAGATCCTAGACTAATTGATACATTAACTTAGAGTTTAGTCCTTCTTACATACAACATTTAGATCATGAATCACCAAAGACTCAAGGTTTGGCTAGTGTCCTCAAGGAAGAGACAAGTTGTTTGGTGGGATTCATTCCTTTGTTGCAAAGATGAAATATTGATAAGTATGTTGATTAAAATAAATAATAGGTAACCTTAATTGATTAACAGAGAAAATGTATAAAATATTGTTACTATTTATATAAAACGATGGCAAAGAAGGAAATAGCAGATTTAATAGAACCTGTTATCAAAAGTGGGGGAAAAAATGGTAGGACACTAGCACAAGGTGCTAGTGTATTTAGGGATTTGTATGGTTTGAACTACTACCCAAAGATCTCTATCACAATTAACTTTTTCTTCTTGTAGATCCTCACTATCAAAAGGTTCCAGATTTGGATCTTCACACACAAAAGAGGGAAAATGGTAATGATGTATCTTACCTTATTCAAATCCCATGTTGGCATTCCCACCTCCACAATAGCAATGATAATGATAAAGAGTGTGTGCTCAGGGGGAGCAAAGGTAAAACAAATGATAAAAGACTACAATAAATAAATACCATAAAATAATGTTACCATAAGTGTGAAACCCTTGTTTGATTGACGTCGCAACATGGATTGACCACAAGGAGTTGATGGAGAAAGGAGAAACTTCCTCCAATACTTGTAAGAGTTAGTGTTTAAAATAATAATATTCCACAAGTAGAGAGCTTTGAGATTGTAAAGAAGAATAGAGAGCTTACATTCATACATAGATCCTTCATAGCTAGACCTTCAAATGAGAAAAATAGGGTTATTTATATATGCTTCTAAACACCCATCAAAGACCTTTTGATCTAGGTCAACAAGGTACAATGCTCCAGGCATCCAATACCAACATTTGGATTTAAAATATTTTTAAAATTCAAATGTATGGAAATAGCACGCCACTCTAGTGTCCTAGTATTTTACACTCCCAAAATTTTAATAGTCAAGTGATTTGACATGGTTTTCTTAATCAAGTCACAAAATGGTCATATTATGAACAAAATTAACCATACATACAAAATAGAGTGCCAAACCTAGTGTAACATTTTCAGTGGTGGTAATTTATGACACTATACCTCATCATATTTTAGATCATTACCCATGTCTTTGGAGTTGTCATTCTATCAATTATTATTTCTTTTATAAATTGTTCTTCCTATTTTAATTTCTCAATCCACTTCCTAAAATTCAAGATTGTTTGATGAGTTAGGATTTTCTCCTTTAGAAATAATTGATCATCCAAAGCCTCTATAAAAAGAAACTTGGGTAACTCAATCTCATTTTGATCCTGTTGTTACTTATATTTTTCAATTAATTTATTCTTTTCTATTCTATTTGATTGACCTAGACCATAGTTTAGTAGTGTGTGTGATGATATCCTCCCCTTATAAATTCATTATTTGCATCCATCCTTTTGTTATTTTTCATATATTCTTCATTTTTTCTAAGGATGATGCTTCTTCTTGTTAAATAAAAATAAGAAATTTGGGAAGTTCTTGAGACACACATAGAGGTCTCAAAATTTTCTTAATATAGCCTCCTTGAATTTTAGTTATTTTCCTCTTTAACTCTTGTTTCTTCTACTTTTCCCTTCGTAATCAAGAGGCAATATCATCTATATTATATTTAAGGTCAACAATCTCATGTTATCTCATTTAGTATCCTAGATTGATGGATTAAATTTGATACTCTCTCAGAGTCATGTCTCTTTCATATTTTGATACGAGAGGAGTAGCTACTTGTACCATCTTGGAGTTAAAGGCATGTCTATTGATGGATGATAGAACCATATCCTTCCTTTTGGCTCAAGTGTTTTAATTTGTTTTATTAAACTTTTTAAATCAATTGAAACAAATTCTATAGGTTTTCTCCTTTTTACCTTGGCCTACTGCAATGAAGTAGTAGTATATGTTGATCTCGATCCTTACATTAGGGCTCTCTCAAGAGACTTTTGTTGTTTTGGACTCCTTGGAGGTTCAGATGTCCCATCTTGTCTCATGTTTGTATTTTATCTTCATTCTTGATCTCTTCCATTATTACCTCCTTTTCCAAAGTGACATTTTCATCTTCTTGATATGGTTGCACAAACTCAACTTGTGGATTAATTTCTTGATTGACTATTTGATCTTCTTTATTTAGAACCTCTTTTTCTTGAGGTGAATTAGAAATTTACAAATTTCCCTTAGCAAGTTCCTCTTGAATTTCCATGTCATGTGTATCTATTTGAACCTATTTACTAGTGTCAATTTCCTTACTAACGTCCTCAAAAAGATGTTGGGGAGAAATAATTTCTCTTTGAAGGTCATCAATTGCTTCCTACATTTTAAATAGTTATATTTTAGGTTCTTTATTTATTTCCTCAAAAATGTGGTGAAGTGAATAAATGCTTTGATGCACTTCTCCAACTACTTTTTTTTTTTAACTAGCATGATCTTTTTTCACTACCTCCTTAAGGATTGAATAATTATCCTTCCCAATATTGCTTACCTCTCCCCATGCCAATTCTACAACCTCCAACTCCTTGGTTATTCTAAATAGGTTGGACATGGAAGGATGAGATATAAACTTTGTTTTCTCTTATGGAGAACGAGTGGGTGTTACCACCACATGTTTTTTCTCTTTTAGTGTCTTTGAAGGAACTCATTATGTGGGTGACTACTAGACAAGTTGAGCCATGACAATTATTGAACCTTATTCTTAAATATGGTCCATGGGTGCTATCCTTTGAGGAATTACTACAATAATTACTTTAGGTTCTAATAAAATTCATATAGCACTAGATTCTTCTCTTGTCTCAATAGTTGTTTCTTGTACCTTTCTTTTATTTACTAGGAAGGCATTGAAATAGTATTCTTCTTTTTACAACCGAGCTCAAGTTTGGTCTCTTCCCTACCTCACTATTATAGGTAAGGGTCACACCTTGGGTCCCTAATTACTTCACATAGGAATTTAGCTAGGAAACAATGTTATCTAAAATATGCTATGATATTAATTTTATGGAGGGTTCTTCTAGATCAACACAATTCCAATTAGTAATGGGTTAATCAAAGACATTATTTAGATCATAAGTGGTATACAAAACCAATTCATCATATTTTACCTAGTCAGATACTCTATGAGTACCTAAGGTCTTCATCTAATTAATAGTGAGTCTACAATAGTTTCTCCTTCTAACCTTATGGTCATCTATGCAATAAACCTAGAAATATTATATTCTTGGAACATTATTTAGAGAACATGAGATGTAGTTATCCATCCTACCAAGAGAATCACATTTCTAACTGGCCTCAACATAAAATTATGCAATTAAAATTTAGCATATGAGTCTTTGGCATAGTTGATGTTGGTGTACACAAATCTTTCAACACAAATGGGGAATCTTACCACAAATTTGTGGTTAGATTCCAACAATTTGTGTGGCTCCATTAATTATCTTGAAAAATCCAACTAGAAATCCTCGATTATGATATAAGAGAATTTCAATAATTGCATGAACTAGATTCCATGTTTATTTTTCTTTTAGGCAAAAGGTGTAAAGCCTATATATAATATATTAATATATAAAGAGGAAATTACAAAGGAAAAGCTAGGCAACATTAATTGGTAGAAAAACAAAGCCAAAATGCCATACAGGCTACAAGCTAATCCCCTTCAATGTGAACATGGGAGCAAAAGGCAGATGCCAGAGACAATTTGAAATAAGATTTCTTACATTTCTACGCAAGTTTCCATTGGTTTTCCACCGAATCTATCTTAGAAGATGAATATTTTTGTTCCACGGCTTCTCCCTAACTATGAAATTTGTTTGATTTCTAAATCTTCTCATTAAATTTTGTTGTTGGAGCCCCTGATGAAAAAAATTTCTAACCAAGTGGAGGGGGCTTTGAGAAGGCATGAGTCTCAAAATTGTTTTCTTTCTGCTCTTGTGGAAATGTGACAATCTTCACATCAGAATTTGTTGAAGGAGTTGGTGATGAAGCATCATAATCAATTAATTTTTTCCAAAGTATAGGGGGCTTTGATAGGGCATCTTTCCACCATGAAGCCTATTTTTTAGCAGATTTACTTTTGATGTGACATGTTGCAACCACATGACCTATTTCGAAACATCTCCTGCATTAGAAGGGAAGACCTTTGTAATCCAACAGTTCGGTCCAGGAACAACTAGCAACATTCAGAATCATATTAGCAAGAAGTTAGTTGGAGAGGTTCAAGTGCAATAAAATTCGAGCGACAGTAGTGTGAGAAAAATTTGTAGTTTTCTTATCAACAACCAAAAAAGAAACTAAGGATTTGCCAATAGATTTGAAACGAGAATGGATCCAAAATTGAAGTGAAAGATTTTAAAGCCAAACCCAAACCGACATGATGTTGAAGGATTCAGAAGAAGGGTTGAAAGCTAGGTGCCAAGGTTTAAGAAAGAGGTAATGTTGATTCCAAGACCAATGGTGGTCAAACAAAATTGAGTCCCTATCTTTGGTGGAATCAGAAGTAGTAACGAAGAAACCCTAAGCTCTAAAAAAAAATATTGGAACATTTTGCAATAAGGGATGCCAATTTTTCTTTATCCAGATATTCAAGTTTGAAATAGAAGGCCAAAATTTATTAAAGTGACATATTAAAGAATAAGAAAAGAAATATTCATCTTATTGTAGCACTTCATCCCCAAATCCAGAACAGGGGATGTCTCTGCACATTTAAGAGGTTTTGGGTGCAGACCCATATGTCCTCTTAAATCAAGAAGAACATTGAAAGGCATAGGAGGTACATGCATATTTGCACATACCAGTGACTTGAAAGAGAATTCAATTCTTTCAATGGAGGTTCTAGATGTAGAGACCTTGGAAGAATCCAATCCTATTTATAGATCATTTGCAATAGTTGAGATAGATCTGCATCATTTGTGAATGGTGCCAAGGCCTTAGTGGAGGGTCATTGTGAAGAAGAAGATTTTCCCAATAAAGAAGCAGGCTTCAAAACCACATATGAGGGGAAAAATCTCCAAGAAGGTTGCAGATTGATGCAAGGGGCATTGAACCATTCATATGCACTGTCGAGGCATTCAGGGAGAAAGAAAGAAACCCAGTTGAAGATGGACTCTTGCTCCCTAAAATTTGTGGAGGATGGTAACATGAAAACAAAGGCCAAAAATCTCCATTTAGTCCATCTATAAGAGAAGATTGAAACCTTTCTAAGCGAGCAGGCAAGGATCCTTTGAAGTGGTCTTCAACAATGCTTGGCGTTGTAGAATGTGAGCCAGCATTCGCAGCAAGTGGGTGGGATCTCCATGGACTACAAGGAGCCATTGAAAATGCACCATTGGAAGGAGCAGGAGCCATTGCGGTAGCCTCCATTCTCTTCTCTTGAATTATCTAACCTCAAGGGGGTTAGGGAAAAAGTTCATTCCTACACCTCAGGCCAATGGAGCAGGAACTGGCATAATTTTTACTGACCCTTTCCTTTCCCACTATGAAGTGGAGTCAAACTTGTGACCTCGAGGGATGCAAACCCCAAGCCCCAACCAACTCCACTACAAGTGGTGGCTTCAAATTATCTAAACTCAAGGAGGTTAGGGGAAAATTCCATTCCTATACCACGGGTTAGCGGAGTAGGAACTGGCATAATTTTTATTGACCCTTGCCTTTCCCACTACAAAGCAGAGTCAAAACTATGACCTCGAGGGATGCAAACCCCAAGCCCGAGCCAACTCCACTACAAGTGGTGGCTTTAAAATTATCTAACCTCAAGGAGGTTAGGGGAAAAGTCCATTCCTAAACCCCGGGTTAGTGGAGTAGGAACTGGCACAATTTTTATTGAACCTTGCCTTTCCCACTATGAAGCAGAGTTGAACCTATGATCTCAAGGGATGCAAACCCCAATCCCTAGCCAACTCCACTACAAGTGGTGGCTAGATTCCATGTTTATTGACTGCACCATGATCTTAAAAGTATAACCTTTTAGAATTATCTCCTTCCATCATCTTTCCCAACCACATAGAGAAAGCATCATTAACTCTTCTATAATTCTCAAGTGATTCATTTTACTCCAACTAATGATAACATTCATAAACTATATTTTTCCTTGGTTTTAAGCCTAGGGTTCCTCTTCTCTCTAAACTAACAAAAGTGGAGCTAGATTCCAAGAGATGCACCAAATAATAGTTCATATAGAATCTTTTAGCATTTTCAAATATTTTTAATTATTCATGTAGATTGTCACTAACAATATTTCTCTTGGTGAGGGGAAGGAGAGACGGAAGCATAAAGGCAAAGAGAAAATAAAATATTATGGAAATGACTAGGAGAGAGGTAAGTCTAAAGACAACGATAAAATGGACTAGTATATTGATTTGTCTCATGAAGACTAGGGTCCTCCTCCATATGAATTATTTGAGTATTTAAATGTTTTCAACACCAATTGAGAGGAAATTTACAATGTGCTTGGTCTAGTGAAGGAGGGTGCTATGAGACAATTTAAACTGTCCAAGTACTTTTTTTGGAAATGAACCAAATTAATGTGAATTTGTGGTCTCTTCAAAACAAGTTGGAGGAAAAGGTGTTGAATAGGATAACTAAGAGGGGGGTGAATTAGTTGTCACATAATTAAACCTTTAATTAAAACATCGAAACTAATACTTGATACTACTTAAATGATTAATCATCAAATGCCAATGCAGAAACTCAAATCCAACACATAAACACAATAACACTAGATTTACGTGGAAAACCCAATGAGGGAAAAACCACGGTGAGGATTAACTCACACTATAGAGAATATCAAAGCCGATTACAAGAGGCTCACTACCTAAAATAAGGCTCACTTCCTGAAATAAGTACTCACTGTCTGAAACAAGGACTCGTTGTCCAACAGGGCTAACAACCCGAAGGGCTCACTACTACAGAGATACAAAGAAGACTTGTTACAAAGAGACTAAAATCCCAATGCAACAAAGGATTCCACCACAATCACTCAATTTAGTTGCATGAATGATAGAGCTCACCTTCTACTCACTGCATCCAAAAACTCAGCATTAAGCTTCACACTAATCTTCCACACTCATAACAAACACACTTACTAAATAGAATCAATGTCGCACCAAACTACACTTTCTCTTTTCTCTTATTTCTCTTCTTCTTCACTCTTGTATATTTTCTATCACTTAACTCATCTTGCATTTATACCATCTTCAACTTTGAAACATATCCAAAGTCGGCCATCCAAATCCAAATTCAAATTAGGTCGATGCCAAAACATTCTAGGGTGGAATTAGAATGAGGGCGACCCAAACACACACTTCATAGGGACCCAAATAGATTCAACATGCTTCATCAACCTTGAAAGTAGTATTTCACACAAGGTCAGCCAAACTAGTGTAAAACACATAGAACCATTAAGCACGAACTTTCCAAATGCCAAAATTATCTTCAATACAATTAGGGAAACTCAACTTTAGAATCGCAAGTCACAAGAATTCATCAAAGAGAAATATGAACCAACAACATTTCTCTCGAACCTCAACCAGAAACACAGAAAACCACAGTTCACAACTAGTGAACACAACTTGCACTATACAACAAATCAACAACCAAAAATCTGGATATAGCATCTTCTAACAACCATGAACAACATTTATGAACCACACAAACATAGGATTAAATCTAGACCAAAACCCTGAGCAACCACTGAACACCTGCAACATATCTTCATTACAATTTTCTCAATATCCTCAACATATATAGCCAACAACTAGTTGATAACCAGTTGACTAGTTGACATCAATGACAACACCTTCAATCTTTCCATTCACGCAACAATCTCCCCCTTTGTCATTGATGGCAACACATGATGTGAAAAAATATCAAAGACAACATACAAGCTATGAATAAACTTTTTTGTTTCTTCCCCTTAGTAGATAATTTCCTATACACTTCCTTTCATTTCGCATGCTTCTTCTCCCATTCTTCCTTTCCTTTTTTACATGTTTCTTCTCTCCCTTTGACATCAATGGCAAAGGAAAAAGAATATTTTACATTTATTTCTCCATGACATGAAAGAAAAGGAATACTCATAATGACAACACCTAATACTACCTGCTCCCCCTGAGAGGTAGCCACCAAAACATCAGCCAAGAAGAAAGATAGATCCATAGGTCCACTAGACTAATGCATCTCCATATGCGTCTAGTTAGAGAAAGGAGGGGAAACAACCCCTAACTTCTCCCGGAGATACTCAAAAGTATCTTTAGGAAGATCCTTCATGAAAATATTAGCAATTTGATCCTTCGTCGAAACATACTCAAGCTTTACTTCATTCTCCATGACCTTCTCTCTCAAGAAATGATATTCAATAGATATATGCTTCATCCTTGAGTGCATCACCAGATTCTTTGAAATGTTAATTGCACTTGTATTATCACATAAAATAGAAATGGGATCATCATATTCCACGGTGATATCTTTCAATGTTTGTTTCATCCATAAAACTTGTGTATAGCAAGATGTAGCAGCAATATACTCAACTTCAACAATAGACAAGGAGATTAAATCTTTCTTTTTACTTGACCATGCCACCAATCTGCATCCATGAAAGAATACACCACCACTTTTACTTTTTATGTCATCTACACATCCATCCCAATCTGCATTTGTATAGGCACTAAGTGTAAATTCAATATCTTTAGGATACCACAATCCATAATCTAGAGTGTCATTCAAATATCAAAAAATAAATTAACAGCAGCAACATGAGTTTCCTTGGGGTCTTCTTGAAATCTATCCACAAGAAAACTGCACGCATGATACTATGGTCTAGTAGCAATCAAATACAATAGTCCACTAATCATAGATCTATACTTGCTTTGATCAACCTTAGGTGAATCATCAACTTTACCCAATTTGCAGCTAGTCACCATAGGAGTACTTACCAGTTTGGAACCATCTATCCCAAACTTCTTCAACATCTCTCTCACATACTTAGACTATGAAATGAAAATTTCTTTTTATGTTTGATTAATCTATAGCCCAAGAAATAAATTCATCTCCCCAAACATAGACATTTCAAATTCTTTCTGCATCTCTTCCACAAACCTCTTGCACATATTTTCATTTCCTCCAAAGATAATCTCATCAACATACACTACTATAATCAAGATTCTATCATTTTTAATCTTAAAGTACAGATTACTATCTATCGTACCTTTGTTAAAACCTTGCTGAATCAAATACATGTCTAACCTTACATACCATGTTCTAGGAGCTTGCTTCAACCCATATAAAGCTTTCTTCAATCTATGCACCATATCTGATTGATCTGTTAACTGAAATCCTTTCAGTTGTTCAATTTAAACTTCTTCTTCTAGTTCACCATTCGAAAATGATGACTTGAAATCCATTTGATAGACCTTAAAGTCTTTATGAGCAGCAAATACCAAAAATTTCCTTATAGCTTCCATTCTTGCTACCGAAGCAAAAGTTTCCTAAAAAATATACGCCTTATACTTGTGAGTACCTTTTACACACAAGCCTCACTTTGTTTCTAACAACTCCTTTCTCATTCAACTTATTTCTGAATACCCATTTCGATCGAATGATGTTTTTATCTACCGGTCTTGGGACCAATTCCCAAGTTTGATTCCTCTCAATCTACATAAGTTCTTTCATTGCTTCCTTCCAATTTTAATCTTTACAGGCTTCACTTAAAATCTTTGGTTCAATCTCATAAAGTAAACATAGATTCACTTCAGCAGCAACTCTGCTTCTAGTCAACACACCTTTTGTCTTGTCTCCAATAATTTGACTTTCTAAATGATTCTTCTGTACATATTTCGATGTCTTAGGGGACATCACTAGAACATCTTCTATTTCATTATGTTCATCCATCTGCCCTTGCTCATATTTTTCTTATTCTTCCATAAGTTCTATTCTTACACAATCAAGTTCATCAAATACATATCCATCAATGTCACTAGAATTATTTGTTGTCTCATCAACATTGACATTAGAACTCTCCACAATCTTTCTCAGTATCTTATTGAAACATCTATATTCCTTGCTATTAGTAGAATATCCAAGAAAAATTCCTTCATCACTTCTTGCATCAAACTTACCCAAAGTTTCTTCATCTCTTATGATATAACATTTGCTTCTCAACACCTTGAAATATTTAACAGTAGGAATTCTTCCATGCCATAGCTCATAGGGAGTATTTGTACTATTTTCTCTTTCTTGAACTTGATTGAATACATAAACACCAGTATCAATATCTGCTTTCCAGTAAACTTCTAGTAAACCAACCTCAGTAATCATTTATCTAGCAGCCTCATGAACTGTTTTATTTTTCCTTTCAACGACTCCTACTGAGGAGTTCTCAGAGCAGATAACTGTCTTTTTATTCCATGCACCAAAAAACATTTTAAACTCATGGGAGGTTAATTCTCCACCTCTACTAGACCTTAAGTATTTTATCTTCAAGTTTACTTCATTTTCAACCATAGCTTTGAATGCCTTGAATCTATCTAATGCATCTGATTTCTCTCTAAGAAATGTAACCCATGTATATCTAGAATAATCATCAATTAAAAGCATAAAGTACCTTTCACCAAGTAGACTTCTTACTCTTGTAGGACCACAAATATCTGTATGAACTAAATCTAGTAGTCTAGTAGTAGACTATTCCTTTAATCTGTAATGATTTCTTGCTTGTTTTCCAAACTGACAATTCCTACAAATAGCATTAGTAGGCTCTGTATTTCTCAGTAAATCTCTCATGGCTTGAACAACACTAATCCTTGTCAAGTTATCAAAATTCATGTGACACATTCTCCTATTCCATAACCAACTATCATTAATCCAAGTCATAAAACATCATCCATCAACACCCTTAAGTTGATAGATGTTCCCTTCAGATTTCTTTCCTGTAGCAATCAATGTTTTGGATCCTTTCCAGATCTCACATCTCTCATCCTTAAACATAAGGTCATATCCTTTTTTTCACATTTGACCAACACTCAACAGATTATGCCTTAAGCCCTTAACATAGTAGACATCACCAGTATGATGCTTTCGATCGAAACTTACTAAACCTATCACACAGTTTTTAGCACCAGTATCATCTCCAAACATAACCAAGCCTCCATCATATTTTTCAAGCTTAACAAACTTACTCTTATCACCAGTCATGTGATGTGAACAATCATTGTCAACTACCCAATAATTATTCTCTTGTTTAGCATGTAGGGCAGAGATAACCATACCTTCATTTTTCTCCTTCTCCAGAGGGCTTTCTTTTACATGTTTTAAAGAATTAGCATAAGTAGGTTCATCCTTAATCACCAGGAACAAGCATTCATTGTCATCAGGATTTTCATATTCTAAATCCTCATCAGATATACTAGCATTCTCATTCACATAGTAAGCTATGTTAATCTTCTTTCCTTTCTTTTATTTCTTGTATCTTTTTTTATTTCTTTTAGCTCTTTCTAGACACTTTGCAGTATAATGACCTATTTCTCCACAACTAAAGCACTTAAAGGATAACTTACCTTCATACTTATTGGAGCCTTTTCTCATTCCTCTTACAAAGTTGGCTTCTATTTCATCAAAAATTTCTTTGTCTGGATCTTCAACTTTTGTATCTTTAAAAGCAGACTCTAATTTGCACCCATTCCTTAGACTCGGCTTCCTCATCTCATAAGATGTCAAAAATTCTAACAATAAATCATTAATATAGGTCTTATAATCTATAGTTTTCTCAATAGCACTCACATTCTCAATATAAGCATCAAGAAGAGTTATCAGAATCTTCTTTATAATCCATGTTTCATCTATAATAGCACCAAGTCCTCACATTTCAATCACTATCTCATCCAATCTATGTACATAAGCTTTAACATTCTCATCTTTAGACATATGTAGAAAATAAAATTGTGTTTCCAAGTTCTGTAATTTTGCCTCTTTGAATCTTTCATCACCATCATGCGCTCTTTCCAAAGCATCCCATACTTCCTTAGCCATCTTCAAATTCTAAACCTTAATCAACTCAGAATGTACCAAACTATTCTTCAATATGTACTTCACTTTATTGTGTGCTTCATGTGCTTTGATCTCTTTAGGTGTACTCAAACCATTAGCAGGAGGAGTGTAAGGATTTTTGTAAGCTTTCTCCACATCATATCTGCAATACTCTAGATATTCTTCTATCAATACTTTCCAGATACCATAATTAGTTTCATCGAACCTCAAACAATCATAAACCATTTTTCCAGCCATCACGAACCTTCCTCAAGCAGTTAAGCTCTTCACCAAGGAACCTTTATTTGATACCAATTGTTGAATAGGACAACTGAGATGAGGGGTGAATCAGCTGTCATAGAATTAAACCTTTAATTCAATCACCAAAACTAATACTTGATACTACTTAAATGATTAATCATCAAATTTCAATGTAGAAACTCAAATCCAACACATAAACATAATAACACTATATTTACGTGGAAAACCCAATGAGGGAAAAACCACGGTGAGGATTAACTCACACTATAGAGAATATCAAAATTGATTACAAGAGGCTCACTGCTTGAAACAAGGACTCACTGTCCAACAGGGCTAGCAACCTGAAGGGATCACTGCCATAGAGATACAAAGAAGACAAAGAAGACTTGTTACAAAGAGACTACAATCCCAATGCAACAAAGGATTCCACCACAATCACTCGATCTACTTGCATGAATGATAGAGTTCACCTTCTACTCATTGCATCCGGAAACTCAACATTAAGCTTCACATTGATCTTCCACACTTGCAGCACACACACTTACTGAATAGAATCAATGTCACACCAAACTACACTTTCTCTTTTCTCTTATTGTTTTTCTTCTTTGCTCTTGTATATTTTCTATCACTTAACTCATCTTGCATGTATACCATCTTCAACTTTGAAACATATCCAAAGTCAACCATTAAAATCCAAATTCAAATTAGGTCAACACCAAAACATTCTAGGGTGGAATTAGAATGAGAGTGACACAAACAAATGCTTTATAGGGACCCAAATAGATCCAACAAACTCATCAACCTCGAAAGTAGTATTTCACACAAGGTTGGCCAAACCAGTGTAAAACACATAGAACCATTATGCATGAACTTTCTAAATGTCAAAATTATCTTCAATACAATCAGGGCAACTCAAATTTAGAACAACAAGTCATAAGACTTCATCAAAGATAAATCCAAACAAACAAAATATCTCTTGGACCTCAACCAAAAACACAAAAAACCACAATTCACAACTGGTGAACACAATGTACACTGTAAAACAAATCAACAACCAAAAATATGGATATAGCATCTTCTAACAACCATGAACAACATGTCTAAACCACACAAACATAGGAGAAATCCAGACCAAAACCTAGAGCAACCACTTAACACTTGCAACATATCTTCATTACAATTTTCCTAATATCCTCAACATATACAACCAATAGTAACTAGTTGATAACCAGTTGACCAGTTGACATCAATGACAACACCTTCAATCTTTCCATTATTGCAACAAAAGGATGGCAATAAGGATTTATCTAGGAATAGAGCTAAGTATAATAATATGCTTGCTATCTTGGAAGATGTGGATAATGATGTTAGCTTGATGAAGAATGATTATGAGCACTCTATCATAGTTCTAGAGGATAAAATTTTGAAGGTTCGTCAAAATTTGGAGAATATTGTGAAGGTTAACCAAACTATTCTTGAGAACAATGTTGATGGGATCCACATTCTTAATAAAAAGGTCAAGAATTTGTAGGATGATGATATGATGGAGATGCCCAAGGATGTTGATCATGCTGATGAGTATGTCGTTAAAGGTAAATAGGGTACTTCTTCTGTTGGGGAGGGACCAAGTTCCTACACTCATAGTCAGTCTAGGAAGCCCTTGGAAGTTCATAAGAAAGAGATGCGAGAGGTGATCAATATTCATAATCTCTTATATAAATAGGACATTGAAGCAACTAAGATTCTTAAGGAATTATAGCAGTGTGTTCTATTTCTTTTCTATTGTCTTGTTTTGTGCTGGTTCGATGATGGTTAGTTACTAGTTGGATTTTCTTATCTCTTAGGAAACATTTCTTTGTAAAGGGTTTTGGGTCCCTTCAAAACCTATTTTACCTTTTATAGAAAACAATATTGGACCAATAGAACATATTTTGACCATCCAAAATGGTCTCCACATAAAAATACATATAGGTTTTGAAGATGGTGGTAGTGGGAAGTCTTATAACCTAGCTCAATAAGGTAACACTATTTCCAATCACTTGTAAGAAAATACTCCTATGCAACACCTTCAACATTTTATAAATTTATTTCTTTGTATGTTCCATCCATTTGATATAGACAAGTCTTTTGAATTTGTCTATATTTTCATTAAATTGTTTATCTATGTCATCCTTCTTTATCCTCCCAATCCATGTATAGAAAGGAATATTGAATACATTCATTATGGATTCTATATTTTTTTCAACAAATAATCTTTCTTCTGATATCACTTGCCTCTTTTGAGCATCAAAATGTCTAATTTTTTCTATCACCAATTCCAAGCACTATAATGCAATAGGAAATGTTGTAGATTTATCTAAACCATTAAGGACTATCTTCCTAGCCCTAGCAGTGGTATCCTAAATTTTCATCCTTCAATGGAAATCCTCAAGGCTCTCATGGCCTAAGTCCATCTCAACGAAAATTCCCTAGTCTTCAAAGATTTGGGATGTAGGGCTTAATCCTTTGAACTCGTACTTCATGCTTTTGGTTTAGGTAGTCATTTAAACCTTCAAGACATATGGAATCCTCAAGTGTTATATTTTTTTATTATCTATGGTATACATCTTTTTTACCTATTACCTTTTACTTTCAATTGAATTCTAAACCATACTAATTTATGATTGTGTTTCAATTTTGAGTGATTTTGATATTTTAATTCCAATTAGGGTTTCATGAATGTTAAATTCCATTAGGGTCTCTTTGATTTTCTGCAATGATATTCCTTGTTACCCTAGCATATTAATTTTAAGGAATTTTCCTTTTTTAATCAATAGAATAAATTTCAAAAGAACTATAACTCAAACTAGAGTTCTATAGATATATACCTTTATGAGAAAAATTCAAACGACTAATAGATATGAACATAATGATGATGCTTTGAATTTTAGCCACACTTCATCTTCTTCACCCTTTAGAAATGATAAGTAACATTTTTTGTAACTGCTCATAAACATTCTCATGAAAATATGCTTCCTTGGGAATTTTCTAAACTCTCAAAATGGTCTCACTGATTGAAATTTGACTGAAATGGGATATGCATTTGACTAAAATTGGGTGCAATGTTTTGGTTCATAATAAAGAATTATGAAATTTCATGTGACTAATGCATTGAAAGTAATTGTGGTGTATATCATATTCTTGAATTGTAAAAAACTATGTTTTATGGTAATGTAAACACTATGGTCCATTATGCATTGTACTCCTATTGGAGTATCATCATATGTGTGAAGTAATTATGTTAGTGCATGGATGAAAGGTTGCATTTTTATAATAGAATATTTGGGTCAATGAATTATGTACCCAAATCATGTTTTCCCTAGGATTCTTGTAAGAACCTAGATGGGTAATCAAAATTATTTTCCCTCTTGCATGGGGTGCATGTTTAATTGTTAAATGAAATTATGCTTATTAGGAGCATTATATTTGTTGGATTAGAGCCTTGATTTTGATTTTCCTTGTGAATGAAGTGGATGTCATTTTATTTTATCATGTGGTAGTGATGCATGATATGAGTAATGTGTGTGTCATTGTATTGCAATTGTATATTCCTTGTGAAAGTGGTGCTTGGGTGAAGCCCTTCCCTTGTGTGGATAGAATTTTTGTATGTCATAGTAAACCCTACATATTCCTTCTTGCATCATAATATGCTCATTTCTTGATGAAGTGAATTTTCTTAGGGTGGTTTTTTTGGCATGGTTGAGGGAATTTGGTGATTTATGAATGTAATGTGTTTGAGCATCCTCTCTCTAACACACCTTGGATGTTGTAATCATGGGGTGTCATGTGGCTCTTTATTCCCCCAAATGTGGCTAATATTAGTCACTCAATTCATGTAATCATATGTTCCAACTTTGATGCTTTATTTTGGTTATTGATGAACTCTATAATCATTTATTATGGATTGAAATTTATTTTTTAATTTTCTTATGAGTGGTGTAGTCACCAAAACTTGTCTCCTATCTAGTTTGTTGGAATTTTCCATACTTGAATTATTGTTTCATTGCATGAATTTTATTATTTAATGTTGGAATTGATAATTCTCCCTCTTGGTCTCTATTCTATACTTACGGCTATTTTAAATGTTTGAAATTGCTAGTCCTATTCTATGTTACATTTTGTTCCCTATCATGTTTGCTACGAAACCTTGATAGAATGCACAAGGGAGTATATGGAAGAGAATGTGTTAATTCTTGGTATTTTTTCTAACTAGAATCATATTGTATCAGTTTTTTGTTTATGATAAAATTAAAGTGGATGTTGTGTGGTATTCATAAATTTTGTGAAATTCTTGTATGCATATGGTAGGTGGTCACTTAGCTTGTGCACCTCTAGAGTTACATGTTGTCTGTGTTGATTCCTAGACTTGGTAGAGTCTAGAGGATTGATCTTGTGACTATGATGTGCTTGAAGGACTATGTGATAGGTGTACCTATCCTTTTTTTTGTAGGATTCCAAGAGTAAGCCTAATTTTAGTGAGGAAGGATGTAGCGCCCCTCCTATTTGCAACTTGTTGATATGAGATCAGTGTTTGAACTTCACCATTCCTTTGTTAATTTTGTGGTGATTATTTTATGGCTCTAAATGATGTGTATGAACCACTACATGCTCGAGATGAGGATCCTTAACATGTCAATTGTTGGTATTTTGTATATTTATGTGCTTGGTTTATCATTATGCTTTAGTTTAGTGATGTGCATTATATATGTTGTGGTTGAATGTGATCCTGATTATTGATGTTTGGAAGAAATACTTTATATGATAAATTTAGGGATGTTATTTTATTCTTTATTCTATTAAACCCCATTAGGTGACTATGTTGTGCTTCAACTATATATACATTGAGAAGGTACTCTTGATGTGCATTGAATGGTTACAAATACAGGGTTATTTCTCTACCTGGCTACATAGTTTTGAGTTGTTCCCCAATGGTGGTTAATTCAGAGATGTCACATTGTGCCTCGCTATCCATTCCCTGATCGAACTCAAATAGAGTACTGTATGTTTCATATTTGAAAGGTATGTGAAACCGGTTCAGAGTTAGGAATTATTCTAGTATCCCTATGTGTTGTGAATGACCAGTGAATGTGTGATTTAATTAATGGTATAAATCATATGTTTTTCACAAATGAAATATTAAGAATTTAAATGATTATATTGGTTATTAAAATATTTTGTGTTTAAAAAAAGGGTAAATAGAATAAAAGTAGAAATGAAGTTAAGCTATTATTTAATTATATTACAAAAATTCAATGAGTTCAGAATGGCAGATTATGTTTGATTTAATATCTTGTTTGAATTTTGAATTCCATAAATTTAAATGAATATATTCTTATATGGTTTTAAATCGTCAATTTAAATGATATATGTTATTTAGAAATTGAGTGATGTGTTTATTTGGATTTGAGGAAAATTAAGAATTAAGGAAATAAAAAATGAATTTAATAATTATTTTAATTTAAAATTGGAAAAAGGGTAAATAGGTAAAAACACTTAATTTTTATTATGTTTTATTTGTGAAGAAAATTTGAGAGAGAAAAACCCTCTTTTGGGGAGAATTAGGGATTTTTTTTGTTGGATGATCATTTGGTGTCAAAATTAGATGAGGTTAGATTTGTTAGGATAGGAATCAGTAGGGGCTTGTGTATGTCAATTTGTGTGGGCTCTTATTTGGTATGTTTGATGTGGTCTTTGGTTCAAGTTTTGAAGGAGTTTGAGGTATTTTTCTTGTTTTAATTAATTTGTCCAATTTATTTTAAATTTTAATATTAGAATAGGATTGAGGGAGTGTAGACACCTCCCAATGCAATTTGGTTTGTAAAATTGCATGCTCATTTAATTGTTTTGTTATTTTTTGAGAAATTTCAATTATACACAATTATGATGTCCATTTTTTTGGGAAATGTGCAATAAGTAAAATTGATGTGAAAAGTGTGTTGTTGATCGTATTTAGAGAAAAAGGGTATCTTTATATTTTAAAATTTTAAAAATAAAATTTGAAGAAATTTTAATTAGGTTTTGGGAAAAAATCTTGGTTTTCAATCTATTGGAAAAATAAGAAATTTTGAACATTTTGAATGAAATTTGATGAATTTGAATGTTTTAATAGAAAATGTCCTTCATGATTTATTGAGATAGTGCTTGTGAAAAATTGTTAGAAAATTTTAATGAAATTGAATTTTGTGCATTCTTTTTTGTGTCACATTTGTTGGAGGATGTGATGAGCTTAGGGTGTAGGTATTAGAGAGTAATGGGAATGGATCCCAATGTGAACCCAACCCTAAGTGACACACAAGAAATCACGGTATGGGGAGTTTTGGATTAACAAGTGAAAACTAATGAAACATGGCTAATTAATTAACCAAGAGAATGAATATCTCTCTCATGCCTTGAGTTCTTGTACTAGCTAAGGATGATTGAAAAAGACAAGAAAATCAAGAAGAATAAGACTTGTAAGATCAAGTACCCTCATATGTATAAGAGGATACTCAGTTCCATGTTGAGCTTCATGTGAGTGTTCATGATGGCATTCCCTCTCTTGCTCTCTAATATGTAACCCTAGTGTAGTTGAGTAGTACTTGAGGGATGATGTATTCCCTTCCATGTGGTATTACCTTAGTGAGTTTTCCCCAAGATGATTCTTTGTATGTCATTGGTGATTTGACCCAATGTGAGTTTGTGGTGTGACATTGGTGAGTTTTCCCAATGTGGATTGTGTTATGTCAATTGTGATTGTACCAACTGATGACTTATCTTGGATCCATTGTGTAGTTTGGATGGTTGTTAGATATCTGATGTGTATGAAAAAAAATTCCATCATGTATGGTGTGTGTAAGCCCTTTCCCCATGTGTTTGGTGTGATTGTTGTGATTTTGACATGTGTGACTATCTCCTAGCATAGTGGGAGTAGATATTTTGATTCCATGAGGTCGAGTGGCATGGTAACCACCTTTGGGGACTAGAAGATCGTGGATCAATGGATACCATGTTCTACTAATTTTATTTTATGTATTTATATTTTTCCCTTTCATACAAATTATAATATTGATGATGAAGGACCTCTCTTTGAGAAGGATTGTAAGATTTATAAATGATAGTGTTTTAGCCCTAATTACATGTCTTGGTGTTGGTTCCAAGCACAATCATACTTATGTTATGTTTATTGAACACACTATAGTGCTAAGAGGGGGGTGAATCAACATATATTAAAACTTAACCATTCCCATTTGTAGATTAAAACATCTCATCATATTAACTAAAAGAAGAGCATAAATGTAAACATGCACAACACAAGGACACCAAGATTTTTACGTTGAAAACCCAATGAGGGAAAAACCATGATGAGAGTTAACTCACAATATATGAAGCTCATTGAGCTTACAAAAATTACAATATTGTTTAAGGCTCATTGCCTAAAGACTTGTAAACTAAGGCACACAACCTTAGGGAAAGATATAAGGACCTACTGAGACTCAATATCTCAAATAAAGATACATGAAAATTATAATAAGAAATATGAACATGAACTACTATAAAGAATCATCCAACATATGTTGATGTTGTAGTCCCTTTATTGCATAATTTAATCTATCATACTAACTTTGCACACTTCATATTCAACACTTTGCATAATATCAATACTCCATTCATTGATACCATCAAAAATGATTTTGATCTTCTATAAACATGATGCAGGAGCATCTAGGGTGTAAGAGAAATCTTGCATCACCCAAAAAAAAAGTTATTTCTTTTCAATAAGGGCTAAATTTGGTAGGGTTACTATTTTTGTAAGTTTGCATTTATGCACAGTTGGACACAAAATCTTACACAGACCTCCAGAATGGTAAATTGAATCAAATGGCAAAGAAATCACTTCAATACCATTTTTCATTTGAGAGATATTGAAATTTTAATTTTTAAAAATTCTAGTAAAATCTTTGGAGTCAATTTTGAGGCACTTAGAGGCTCCGGATGGGCCTAAAAATTAGTGGAAAATGAAAGTGGATGGCCTTCAATCCCTACTTTTTGGAAAAATAATTCCCGAGAGCTTTCTGAAAAGGTATTATAATAGAAAATTCAACGGTTGGATCAAAAGTTATGACCTTGTGAAGTTGTAATACCAAAATTAATAAAATTTCAAGATATCTTCTTGAGGAAGTTACACTTTCCAGAAGATTCTAGGGCGATTACACTTTCTAGAAGATTCTAGGGCAGTTACACCTTCCAAATAAAGGATGTAAAGGGGGACTACAGAGAAGAGACTAAGGGGCAGAGTAGATGGTGGCTCTGATTTGCAGATTTGCATATTTATGTAATCAGAAAGCCCATGTGATGGAAAATATAATGTTGTAATTTCATTTTCATTTCAGTGATAATAGAAAATATTTGCTTTCCTTCTTGCATTTTTTTTGTGCCATTATTTGTTTTTGTTGTGAGTTTTATTGTAAGGGGAGTACCCTTCATCAAAATATACTCTGCAACAACTCAAAACCTTGATTAGGTCAGCTCCAAGATGACCTTTAGAAGAAATGTATGAAATCACACATGTCGGATCCAAACATATACAATATGAAGAGAAAAGGATTTGTGGACCAATGCATGGAATATCAAGACCAAAAATCATCTCAACACATCCACCAAAGCAAGATTAATTAATTAGGACCAACCACAGATGAAGGAAACAATCTTGTCAGTCCAAATGATGACAACACCACCAAAACTACCAACTATTTAACTTTACACCACATGGGAGAGAATAAAAAATTTATGTAGACCAAGATGATAAAAATGTGGAATATAGAAAATATCTCTTTAACCTTCATTTAAAGTAACTAATCATTGTATTTTGTTTCAAGAAGAGAAACATATTGAACTAATGAAAACTGAGCTTTCTGGATAGACTGTAGCACTTCAAAACATAGGATGTTGCATTGTTGTACACCAAAGCATCTAAGACTTAAAAGGATGATACCATACACATTTCTAAGCATATTACCAAGTCTATAGAACCAAATCTATTTCACCAAAGGAATGCAAAGCATTCCAATAGGCCTTCATCAACACTTTTCTCTGCCAAGGCATGGACTATAACTCTATCACTTATAAATTTCACTACGGAAGGTGTAATGAATTGAATTCTTGGATATAACACCACATCTTGACCATATTATCTTTATAACTACAAGAAAAATTATTTCTCTATGGAAGGATGTGAACCAAAATATCATGACTCTATCTTAAAGTACATATTATGAATGCCTTAACAAATCTTTTGTAACTTATCTCAATGTGTGATACACCAAAGATGAATGATATGAAAGTGGGAATGTAGGAAACATATTGGAATAGGTGTACCCACCTTTTCATCACACATAAACATCAAATAGATCACCATCCTACCTCATACTACATTGTTGACTATATCAGCATATATTTCAGCATATCTACTATCTTTAGAGTATTATACATTCTTCAACACACATAATTGACATCAATGACAACATATTTCCAAAAATGTTGTATTTATATCTTGGAAAGTTAAAATGAACTTAGGAACATTTATTTTGGGTTTAAAATGAATTTATTGATCCCATTTCATGGTTGGGTGGTTTGGTATTGTATCTAGGTGGCCTTGTGTTACATTGAATTAACTTGGAGACTAACCAAAAAAGTGGATAAGTCTAGTTGGGTGGCCTAGTCATGAGTGGGTGACCTATTTTGGCATTTCAAAAACTCAAATTTTTATCTAACTCTATTTGGGTGGCCTTGTCCTATGTTTGGGTGGCTTCATTCCCATACAAAAAACAAAGCGTTAGCCCTCTGAACCTTAGATATCTACTAGTTTTCTAAGCCCAATTCCACTGATGAATAATTTATATTCCTTGTATATTTCGCGTTCTAACTATTTTAGTTGTTGGAACCCTCAAAAACCTAGTCAAGCATCTTTTTTTTAATACTTGATATTTCTTCTTTGTTTCAGAGCCTCATATGGGAAAACCATGTAAACAAAATTTTTTCCTTGTGGTCACAGGGGAGTAGTATTTTTTTCATGTTCTTATGTGTTTTCCTTGAGAACTTGTGGCTTCTCTTATCTTATTTTACAAGTCTTCTTTCAAAGTTACTCAAATGTCAACCTAAGGTTAGGGAGATTGTACACCTAGTCTTTTGAATAATTAGGAAGGTTGTAATCCTTCGTAGTTAGTCTTATTATTATCCTAAAAAATCCTCATGTAGGACATGGGGTTTTGTGGAGTTGTATCCTTCTACTTGTGTGATGTTGCATTGCGGCAAGATGTCTTCAGAAGCATATGATTGTTTGGAAGTGACTTATCATCATTCTAATTAGTGAATTATTTTTTCCTCCTAGTTAGGAAACCTCTTGTGAAGGTTTTCCCTTGTTTAGAGTTGTTAAGTGTGTTTGGGTGTGTTATAATTGTGAATACACACAATATGCAAGATCAAACGATAAACAAAAACACCTTCTACACAAAGAGAGTTGCATAATGATTTTCTATATCATCAATAAGAAAAACTTACATAATGAACCTCAAGAATATTTAAGGAGATTGAGTGAATAATACGAGGGTGAGTGATTTGATAAGAGCAACCCTAAATGATAAATGGATTAGATCATGATAAGTTTCAACATCCTATGTGATGAGATAAAATGATCTAATAATAGCTCACTTCAGTTAACAAAAAAATGCTCCTAAGTTTAGCTTAAGTGCATGAAATAAATCAGTCTAATATAATCAATTAATATTCATTAATTATTAACTAATACATGATTACTCTAATACCCATCTAAAGATGAACTTAGGGAGTAGCTAAAAAACCTAAAAGAAACAATGTATGATGGGTCTCAACAAACAAGACTTGATGAGGTACCTATGTACAAATAATCTAATCTCTGAAAACTAGAGAAAAAAGGAGAAAAACTCATAGGAAAAACTCCTCTCCAATAGATAGAAAAGTGAATGAAGGATTAAGAAAGCCTACAAACCAATGTGAAGGACTAAGAAATCTCCAAAACAATGTCCCAAAAAATAATAAAAACATGAAAAAAAATCACTAAAGCACAAAGAATCTGTAGATAACTATCAAATGATGACTACTATATTGTTGAAATGAATAACCTCCTCTAAAATAAAGGATGATCAAGATCAAGAAGACAAAAATCTACATGAGTTCCCCCAATGAAACTACTAGAATTATATTGAAAACAAAGGAAAACATTTGGAAATTGAAGATATAAATGACACATGAATCTACATGAGTTGTTAGGAATTGCTGGTAGGAACGAAAAGATCAAATTATCAATTAAGTGTAGATTGAATAAACAAAATAGAGGAATAAAATCACATAATAGAGTGAGACAAGTTTAATGTGGTTCGCCCTTTTTCTTGGGCTACATCCACAAACAACAGTCCATTATATTATTTTATTTTTTTGAGCAAAAGGAAATAAGCCTATAAATTATATTAATATATAAAAGTTTAGTTACATAGATGCCAAAAAAAATTGACATTTAACTTCCAGATATGACTGTGCTTCCTTGCTATCTACTATTTTGCTTCAAACAGCCATACAAAAATTTTCCTACAAATTTCTCCTATTACATAGCTATCCACCTTGTTTGTATCAAAAGAAGGTTGCAAGACCATATTTGACAAAAAAAATTCTAGACTATAGCCTTACACAAAATAAAAATATTACTACTTATACGTGGAGAATAGGTATGCTCATTTCCTTGAATGCTTTTACCATTTTCTATTCAGTCCTTCAAGGAATATCTCCCTCAGCAGCGACATCTTTTTATACATTATAAGCCCATTTCATTCAAAAACTTATCTTTCAACCTCATATTTGCAAAAAGATTATACCTGTAGTCATATTTCATTCTATCTCCATGTTTACTGGATGGTCATTTTCATCTTGACCTTCTGTCAAGTTATCTTTTGTAGTAGGGGTAGACCACCAAGCTCTATTAGCAAAAGCACCAATATTTTGCATTCCACCCTAGACTTGTGGCTCAAAGTCTTCACCAAACTAATCAAGAGGAAAATCATTAAGGTTGAATTCCTTAACATTCATATCCCCAACTGACTGTGCATGCATTTATGGTGATAGAATACCATCCCCAATATTTTCCTTGAAAGATTACCCAGCTGGTTGAATATCATCCCCAACATTTTCTTGGACAACTTGCCCAGCCAAAGCCTATATTTCCCCTTCATTTTTGTGCTATTTCAAGCACCTAGTTGTTGTCCTTGATTCCTCTCTTCCTGAAGTGTATGAGGTTGTTGATTAGTATGGTTTGGAGGGTCATGAACGTGTGTGACTAAAGCCAGAATTGCTTGAACATTTTCCTTTACTTTGTCTACAAACCTTGGTTCAAATTCCCTTTCAAATCCTCAGAGAGAATTTATCATGTAGCTAGAATCATGCAAAGACAAGGTCTTGTAAATTGCAACAAATAAACTTCTATAAGTTGACCGATGAAGCAAGAAATGCCTAGGGAATAAATATTCGACATAACCATGACCTTTCCACAGGTCATAACATTGACATGCTTTATTAAGGGCTCCATTTTGTAGATATTCTTCATGGGAAACTTTATTTGTAATAGAGACCACAACCCTTACATCTTGAAGCAAGTCTATAATATTTGAAATGAAGATTGACAAAATTTGAGATGGGTAGATTACCCTTTTTGCCTCTAGTTTCAGTAATTCAACACCTAGAACCCTTTTGATAGAATTGATCAAATTTCCACAATGATCTTTGAACACCAGGTGAAGTTCAACATTGCCAATTTCTTCAGACAATGGCAGCTCCCATTCATTTACAAGTATGAAAATTATGTAGTTTCTCAGATAAAACTCCATTAGTTTTCTGCAACACTCTACATAAAGATTTTTTGGAACATACAGTTCCCCACTATTTGAATTTTCCTGAGGCATCATACACTCAACTGGCTTTCCTCGAACACCCGCTTCTGGCAGTTTGTTTTTTTAATGCATAGTATGTAAATATATTATCTCATGAAAATATTTATCTATTCAAACAATAGATTTACCGATAAAATTAGCATACAAACTAATTATGCCATCGTACTCCTTGGTTGCCGAGTGAAATTTTTAGTAATGCATCAAGATTTGATACTTGTTTATCGGTGGACTTTATCTTTATATCTAGGGCACCAAGAGAAGAGCTATCTTTAGTAATGCCACCACCAAAGAATACACAGGAATTTTCACGGCTCACTACCAGTTTATTATGACTGATAATAAAGTTATTTCTCATTTTCCACCTATATCCTACACATTACACACACATTGTTAAATAAAAACTATTTGTAGTCATGTTCCTACATCATATTTTTAGATTCGATCCCACACCAAAATTTTGTTGCCTTCATACCAAGCTAAGGTGCATTATGTACTAATCAATTTATGATAGATTGTACTTCGTACATGCCAAAGCTCTATCAAATCTCATCTTTCTTGTGCCAAGTTATTCATTACCAGATTAGTTGTGAAAACAAAGATGACCGTAAAGTATCTATCTGAAGGTAAATGTAATTTACCAAACTTTTGTGTGAGCTTATCTTGTGTTATCATGGTGATATGTTTCTTCTAGAGACAATAGATATGCTGACTCAGACGACCTTTGCCAACAACACTTCAATCCTTAAAGTATAATTTGCTTGTCTTATTTCCCCTTAGCAACATTTAATCTTTCGACTATGTAAAGGCCCAAATTTGAGTAATGAAATACCATAGTTTCAACACTATAATTAATACTATATCATTTGGATACTTTATCTATCAAATGTGAAAAAACCACATCCAAAAAGTACACCAACACTCTATTTCAATACCTTCAGCAGTTGTATAACCCACAACACAAAAAACCTCTGAAAAAACCCTGACTGTATTGAGAAAGGAATGCATTTCTCTTGCAACACCCTTCCAACATGATCCTCATCAATTTAAAACCATAAACTACCTTAAGCATTCACTCTCATATTTTTATAACACCACTTGTCTCCTCCTTTGTGATGAATCATCTTCAATACTTAATGAACTTTGTATCCAAAGCCATTGCTACCCATAGAACCTTCAATAATGTTGCAAGTTGTAATTACTAAAATATGATCTGAATCAGAATATGTGTGAACTTAAGATAAATTACACCATTTATGGTCTCTCCTCAAATTGCATCCAAATAAAATGATAGTTTCCCTTATCTATACCATTCTACTAACAATATACAGTGATATTCATGACTCAAACCATGTTAGTAGACCTGTTGTCTTGAAATCAACAACATTCCAAGGATACAACATCTACAAACCAAAACTATCTTGCAAAAATTTACCATGTGCAACAATGAAGTTTGTTAGAAAAAATATCTTTCCTCTTTGGATAGTAGTTCTTCTAGTGAAGGGTTCATCTTTCCCAACTCAGTCACATGAGTAATTTCATTTACTACTTGATCACAAGCATAATTTTCCAAGAAATCTGCAACCACATTTCCTTTGTATGTGTGTAAAAGTTGATAATTACCTATTTTGTCAAGCAAATACTAGATCTATTTAACAATATACTCAAGTTTCCAATTCTATATATTTCAATTCTAGCATGCATTTATTAAGATCAATGAGTCTCTTTCTATTTGGATCGAAGACAGTTTGAAACTAAGAGCTAACTTTAATCCTTGTAATAGTGCTTGAGCCTCAGCTGCATTATTGGTGCTTGATATCAGTTTGAAAGAATTAGCACATAACACTATCCCTTTATGATCTCTTGTAATCACCCCTGCACCAGATGAACTTGGATTCTCCCTTCAAGCTCCATTTATATTTAACTCGAAAGTGCCCACTGGAGGGGGTAACCAAGTGATGGAATCTATATTTACTTTTTGTGTATTCTGATGAAGATTTCCTTTGAAGGGAAGGGATAAAAGTGTCCATGAGGACAACAAATTTGAATCCCAAACAATAAAGATTGAACCAACATTTTTTGCTTTATACACATATTCATTTACTATTTCCGATATTGACCTTTCCAGTAATAACAACACCTGATCAATACACAACTTCTCTTTCCTGAAGATGCATCTATTTCTTGCCCACCAAATAGACTAGACAACTGAAGATGGTATTATAGACCATATGCTTGCAAAAAATGATGTTTTTTAAAGTTGAGGCCAACTAGAGAATAGTTTCCAAATAGTATTTGGAAATGGTGACTATCAATTCATTTTATCCACTACAAACATCCAACAAACCTGTGCTACTAGACATAAAAGGAAAAGATGATTGACATCTTCCAGCTCTAGATCACAAAGTACACATTTGAAAGGGGCTGCTATCCTTAATTTTTCCAACTTATCACTTGTAAGAATTTTATTTTTAATTGCTAACCATGAAAAGCAGCCTACTTTAGGAAAACTTTTGAATTCCAACAAAATTGATATGCTCTTTGTTCTATTATGTGTGAAGCAACTTGAGAAAATGATTTATACCCCTCTTTTACTATATAGCAACCATATTTTTCTTTAGACCAAACTAACCTATCAGGTTTGGATGATAAATAAACTATTCTTTCATGTAGGATAGATAACATTTGATTCTTATGATCATCATCTATTAGTTCATTTGAAAAATCCTTCCACTTGACTTTACCCATCAATGAATCCACATGTTGAACATAATCTTTGACTTTTGGCCTCCAAGTATGAGACAATATATTTGCAAAATTCTCAAGATTATAAGAGATAGCTAGATTCAGATACCCATTCCATGAGTCCTTCCAGAATAGGGCATCATTACCATCATTTATCTCCCATGTTAGGTGAGGTAAGATTATTTTTCTACATGAGACTAAAAAATTCCACATTGCTGACCCAGAAGGTGGATTTGACACAGTAAATATTCTTGATGAATAAAGATTATCCAAATACTTATGCTGCATAGGGCGACACCATTTAAGGGATGGTTTTGTATACATGCACCAAACCATTTTAGCACCTAATCCCAAGTTCCTTTCAATCAAATTATGTAGCCCCACTCCCCCTTTTAACTTCTCCAAGCACATGGCTTCCAGTGATATCAAAGGTATTTTCTTTTTGCTATCCAAATTCCCAAACCATAAAAAAAAATTTAATCATCTTTTGAATTTGAAGAATAATGGACTTTGGAGCTTATAAAACTATCATATAGTAATTTGGAATTGAAGATAACACAGTTTTAACCAACAAAATTCAACCTAATAAAGATAACCATTTCCCTTTCCATGATAAAATTCTAGCTTGTATACTTTGAATGATTTTTTGCCAATAAGAGATCTTATTTTGACATGCAAAAAAGATAATTCTAAGATATTTGCAATGCAACTTTTCTTGTTGAAATCCAAACAACTTCACTATATGTTTCTAAATAGCAGATTTTGTATTGAACTCATATATTTTTTATTTACCTTCATTTACTTTTTGACCCAATGCTCTAGTATACTTATCCAATACTAACTTAATTTGCAAAGCTTCTGAGATGCCAACTTTTCCAAAATTCAGAGTATCATCAGCAAAAAGAGAATGAGTTACTGATATGGATGTGTTTGGAATACAAACCTTGTTCATGAGCTTTTTGAAATTATTTGCTCAAAGCTTCTGCTAAAATGATAAATAAAAAAGGAGACAATGGATCACCTTGTCGGACCCCTTGAGTAGAACCAAAAAATCCAACTATTGAGCCATTTAACAACATTGAAAACTTAGCACCTGATAAACATGACATTATCCACTTACACCACTTAGAAGAAAAACCAAACTTCAAAAGCACCTGATTCAAAAAAGACCAGTCAACCCTGTCATATGCTTTATGCATATCTAATTTTATAATCATGGAAGACAATTTGTTTACAACAATGGAGTGTAGAGCTTCATGAGCAATAATTGCACCTTCTGTTGTTTCTCTGCCAAGAACAAAACCACCCTGATCCTCTAAAATAATTGTTGACAAAAGAGGATGTAACCAAAGATAAATGGCCTTTGTAAAAAATTTATATATTGTGTTGCAAAGTGAAATAGGCCGGAAATAAGAAAAAGTACTTGGAGAAGTAATTTTTGGAATAATAGCAATATTAGTGGCATTGAACTTTTTCAACATACCCCTTGATTTTATTGACTCTTCCAAAGCATTTAGAATATCAACCCCAATAAACTCCTAAAAAATTTGAAAGAAGATAGCAATGAAACCATTAGGTCCAGGAGCTTTGTCTAGAGACATGGAAAATACCAACTCTTTTACTTCCTCGAGAGAAAAAGGAGCAAGAATTCTAGCATTATCTTCTTGAGAGACTAGAGTTGGTATGTTCTAAAGCAGCTCTACTCTTTCTCTTGGTAAATGTGCATTGTCATTATTTTTAGTATCTAGCAAGGAAGAGAAAAATTTGACTCCTTCATTCTAAATCTCTTCCTCTTTTGTAAGGACTCTAGACACACTATCTTGGATCGAGAAGATAGTATTTTTTGCCTTTTTTATTTGAGCTAAGATGTGAAAGAATAGTATTTTTTGCTTTTTTTATTTGAGCTGAGATGTGAAAGAATTTTGTATTCCTATCACCATCTTTCAGCCACAACTCTCTTGATTTATGTCTCCAATAAACCTCCTCTCTCAATAAAAATTCCTTCCATTCTATTTGCACATTACTCTATTCTTCAAATAAATCACTATCAAGACCATTAGAAATGATGCTTTCATTAACCACTGCTATTTTTTTATAAATCAAATCTTTCTGCACAAAAATATTCTTAAACACTTGTTGATTCCAAGTTTTTAATTTTTGATTTACATGATCCAACTTCTTTCTCAACTAGAACATTCTAGAACCATAACAGAAGGGTGCATTCAACTACCACTATTTTAACAAATTGATAAGCTCAGGATGTCTAAACCACATTACCTCAAACTTAAAGGAAGAATGGAACTTTGGCTTAACTTGTTTTTCCATCAAATCAAGTGAAATAGAAAAATGATCTGAGGCAACTAAAGGCAATGATCTGATGTCAATTCAAAATCACTTATGACCCAATTCAGTGAGGTTAGAAACCTATCTAACCTTACTACAATTTTAAGAAAATTCTTCCTTCTATTTGTCCATGTAAACCCACCATTTTGTGGTATTATGTCCACCAGAGCATTATCTTGTATGAATGCATCAAAGTCTTCCATGTCTTTTTTTTGAGGGCATATGCCACCTTTCTTCTCTGATAGGTTTGTAATTGAATTGAAAACCCCTAAAAGAACAACTTTTTCAAGACCCAACATATCTAATTTTTGATTTAGAGTTTTCCACAACAACTTATTACCAGTTGTACTATTAGGCCCACAAACATTCAGCAACCAAAAAGATAAATCAAAATGATTAACCTACATTAGCTTCCAATTATGGTCATGAGAAACATTGTTAATGCTAACTATTTTTGCATTCCAAAGAGTGATCAAACCTCTAGAAGCACCCTGGGAGATGGCGAGTGACAAGCTTTCCATTTGTTCCAATTCTTTGTAATAGACTGAAAGGTCCCTTTTGAAGTTTTAGTTTCTTGGAGAACAACTACATCTATCCCACAAGCATCCAATTGATACTTGACTTGGGGCCTTTTGTTAGAGGCATTTATGCCTCTGAAATTCCATGATATTATCCTCATTGCAACTTGGGAGAGAAACATGCTCTCCTTGGTCTTTTTTGTTTCACACCTACACCCATTTTCACATCTAAAGTCGATTGTATGCCTGTTGCAATTTCCTCCTACAACTTGGTAGCTAAAGATTTCCTACCCCTCTTCGCAGGGGACTTTTTATTTAAGGAAGGAGAGAATGGGGACTGGGATATTGATAAAGAACCCAGAATATCTGACATTTCCCCTTCCCCAAAAACCTCAAAAGCAATATCATCTATCATTTGTTCACCTATAGTAATGAATGCTTCATCAACAAATTTCTCAAATGCCATATCAGAAGGAAATTTAGATGAAAGAGCATTTGAACCTTCAATACCCAGCTAAGACTGCAAAATATGACTGCCCTCATCATCTTGATTGTCAAAAATCTCTAACAATTCTTCACCTTGATTTGGCAATCCCAATGTTAGCATTGAAACACATTCATTCACTAGTTGAAAACTAACAATATTAATCTGAGGGACCAAAAGCTTAAGAGAATGGAGAAAAATATTTATGGAAGACAACAGAAGGTTCTCCCAGCTAGGAACAAAAGAAACAATAGTAGGCTTGATGTGAAAACTAGAACCCTTACTAAGTGAACCATCATTACTGTAACCAACTAGTGATGAATTGTTGCCCTGAACACATTTTACCTCAACAAAGAAAGGTGATTAAACAGCCTCAGCCTCCCCTGAAGGGAGAAGACTAGTGCAAAGACCCCCAACTGATTTCAACACTAAAGAATTTAAGACCCCCACTGGTACAACACATTCCCATGAGGACCTTTAAAACTAAATAGTGTGTTTAGTGCATTGATATACTGTTTCCACTTAAAACAAACCTCAAAACCTTAGAGAAGAAGGTTAAATCTGTATTTTGCATGAACTCCTTGATAGGAGTGGAAAAAACAACAATTGATCTATCATTCAAAGAATTAACATTTTTTTTAAATGACTCCCTAGTCATTTCAATGATCAGATCCTTACACTCCCCACACATTTTTGGAAAATGGATAGGAAAGTGACAAAGAAAACAAATTTGCTTTGGATCCTCAAAAACCACCTTCTACTTCCACAAATTGTGGATTGATTTGATGTTAACTACTGCTAGGAAGGATTTTGACACATAAATAAGGATACAAAGCTTGACTGGAAAGGATGGGTTAGAGAAGAACTACAAATCTTGATGCAGATAAATGCCTAGCTAATTACCTAGGATTTCAATGATGTGAGATTCTCTATATTCCAAAGGTAATCCTTGCAACTAAACCCAAAAATGAATAAAGTTGACCTGAGTCTGGGACGGGGAGAAATGTGGAGTCCGTAAGGTTGAGAATAGACCATTACCCTCACAAATCCATGAATTTTTTTGATAAACAACATTCGGGTAAGTGCACCAAGATGGTTCCCAAAAAGGGGGCTTAAGTGGCCACTTTTTTTCCGAAATCAGGAAATACTAACCTTGGACATGAAATTGAGGATAGTTACACTCAAAATTTTGAGATGGAACAAAAACAAGGATTGAAGTGCTCCAAGTCTATAAACTACTAATTTATTTTGAAAATGGTTGAGATTAAGGGGTTCAAAAGAGGGATGTACACAAATTGGTGTTATTTTTGTCAGAAAACATAACATAGCAACTCTTGTACGACCTGAGCATGGTGAAATTTTTGTAGTATTTTTAAAATCACTGCCAAAAAGTTAGCTAATAGTATCTAGTTGATGCACGATTTTCCGATAATTTTTAATGAATATTTGATTTTTTACTAATTTTCTAAGTGGGCACTTCCTAAAAAGGAATTTTGGCTGCTTTCCTAAAAATTTTGCGGTGTAATTGATTTTTTGTTAATTTTTTTTAAATGTAGAATAGAGTCTAGTTTCTAAAAATGTAATTTATTTGAAATTTTGATGAGCGGTTAATTTATAAAAAAAAAAACCAAACACTCCTTTTGGAAAAAAAGTACAAACAAAAGAAATTATGGATGAAAGGCTTAACATTGTTAAAAAGTGAAAAAATTACATCATTGGATAGCTAAAGAGAACCTAACATTACCCATGTGTTTGCTTTTGTCGATATTGAACCAAATGCAATTCTGATTGTGAGCATGAACCCGATTATGTGAAAAAATTGTAGAATTTGCAAAAACACGTCTCTGGTCATTGGGAATGCCCTCCAAGCCTTTGGTTTGGTATTCCAAGGCAACTACCAATGCTAAGGCTCGGGGATTCCCAAAGAAAAATATAGCGCGCTCGCGTTATTTCCTAGTTTTGATCTCGTTATGTTTCATCAATATGTGTCCTTTTGCCTCTTGCATGTCGTTGTAGCATTTTGTTTGTTATGCCAAAACCAAAGAAAATCCTCCTATCCCAATGTGTTTCGTTGTGACCTCATGGAGTCGGGGAAACATCATGTAGATAATGCTTCATTATACCGAGATTCACCCCGAACGCCATCTCCCTGTCGCTGAGACATAAGAAATTTTCTTACCGAAACATGCTTCCTTGCTTCATCTGTTTTGCTATAACCTTGAGATATTGGAGAGACATCTCACAAATTAGACTTTGCTTTACCGAAAATATTCATTCATCATGAGTCGCTGTGACAAATTGGTTCTCTCGCCGATGTATTCTTTTATCTTATGTGGGTCGCTGTAACATACCGACATCGGGGAGACCTCATACAGAGTGCACTTTGTTTTACCGAAAGAATTTATCCATCTTGTGTGTCACTGAGACAATCCAATTTTACCCGTAACAAAGTCCTCATTGTGTTATCGACGAGACCGAAGGTCACTCACTGAGACATTACTTTGAAAGCCTCAACTCTTACTGATATGCATCCTCCCACCACCGGTCAATGTGACAATGTATATTCGCTATGACCTCACACCGGAAGCAATATGTTTGGCCAAAGAAACCATCCATGTGTTGTTCGGTAAGACTCTCCTCGAGAACATGCTGACGAAAACCCCGTGTCGACAAGACATAACAACCTCGCCGAGATCACATTACGATATCGCCAAGCTCTCGCCAATGAACCTCCACATGCATTAGTCGAGGAGACAATTCAAAATCGATGAGCCACTATCCCGATGACCAAACTCCTGCCAATAGGTTCCTCCTCGGTCATCGAAACCACGTGAAAGTCATGCCGATAGAAACCTATAGGTGAATGCCGATCGCTGTAACAATGAACAAGTCTTGCCGATCACCTGCAGCAAACATATGTTAACACACAGGCAACATGGGTCGGGGAGACCTAGATAGACCTATGTCGATATGGACCACAACATGAAAAATGCATGACTCAATGGATTCTATGGGGTCACACGACCAAAATATGGGTAAAAATATCATAAAATGAGGAAAATGTGCCTAAGGTAGGACTCAAATGGAGACTCAGGGGGATGAAAGATATGTAAAAATCATCATATTTTTACAGTTCCAACAGGACGGAGGAAGAGAGTGGGAGAGATTGTGGGAGAGTGGGTGAGAGGGTGGGAGAGAGG
>VDFB02140988.1:0-17906 GCA_007258455.2 Sequoia sempervirens | reverse complement strand
ATTTTCTTCCACATATGTTGCCAATTTCACATCATTGTATGCATGTCATGTAGGGTTTCATTATACTATGAATTAATTACACCAAATGTGAAGTAGCTACAATTGTATTTCGATTTAGGGTTTCATTACATTGTGAAGTAACTATAATTTCATCAAATACATTCTCTGGGTAGAGTTTGATTACATTATAAAATAATTATCCATGTGGCATCGAGGGTTTAAATGAAATGATTCATTTCACTTTATGCTATGAAATCATTATATAGAATGTGAAATAAATAGAACATTGTCTAATTTTATTTTGAATCCTTGGTTTATAATCATAAAATTTAATGGGTATAGGGTTATTGCCCCAATTTTTTGTCTGATCTTAGGATTACACATCATGCATTGTCTCCTACTTTAAGGAAGCCTCTACCGATCATTTATCCTTACATTTTATAGACAATAATATGGGTTAATATGTTTTCCTTCTCTTATGGAAGATTTTGATACATCCTTGCAGTGAAACGAGGTGCTCTCTATCCTCGGCCATCTTTACTTTATTATTGTGAAGCTCAAATAGTGTATTTGTTAGAATATGAAGACAAAAAACCAATGTTGATCCTCATTCCTCATGACCCAAGGGGTTACAATGATAGATACACTTGCAAACTCTATGAATTTGAATTGTTGGAGGCCAACATTGGGAAAACAAAGCTCAAAATTTTAATACCACAAAACTACATTAATGGGTTCCTAGCAAATAGGTGCTACTACATGTTTGAATTCAAGCCATTCGTATCCTACCTTTATAAGTTAGTGCTTTAAAACAATTCTATATCCGTAAGCATTAAGCTTGCTTATCATGTAAGAGAAATATCTTCAACAAATAAAATTTTATTATAAAGAATTGATGCATATCAAATCAAATAAGTGGACATATAATAGTGAAGAGCTAAAATTTGAAATATGGTTAATGTACAAATAATATTATAAGAAAGATAAAGATAATTTATGATATTGGTGGTATTTATGTATAGTTTGAATCTTATTAAAAGTGTTCACATTCAATTTAAATATCACACAAAATCTTATTAAGTCAAGAACAATATATCATGATTAATACAAAACGCTAACTAATTTTTTCTTTCACTATCTTCTTAGACTAAATTTGTGACATAATTTACCATCAAAAGTAAGTAATTCACCCTAATGTTGGTGCTAAAATGGAAAGATTCACTACACACTTTTGATTAATAATAAACAATAAATTTTAGACGAAAACTTCTCTCTTAAGTTTTTTATTTTTATTTTTGTTCTTTCAGTCTTAAAGGTGATGAAGCACTTTATTTAAAAAATAAAAAACAATAAGTATGAATTTGTGTTCCGACCAAAGAAGAGCCTCAGTTCTGACGTGTCCATTGAAGACCAAAAGGGACATGCGTAGAATTCCTATATATTAGACGACGTGTATTGGGATATGTATGTAATGGACATATATTGTGCATTATATAAATGTTGTGTTTGTGCATGGATGTCAGGAGCTGGCAAATTAGATTAAGACGTGGCCTTTGGTTGTATTTGCTAGTTGGTTTTATGTGTTCGTGGATTGAAGCAACAAGTGTAGGAGAGTGGTGTTGGTTCGCCGCTCTAGGGTGACTGATTTTGGTTCATCTCACCTTTTAAAGATTTCTACTATGGTTGGTTTGTGTAATAGTTTTCTTCCAAACAGAGAATTAGTTTGTAGAAGACACAAAGACATAACACATGTGCAAAGTGATTTGGGGTGATCCAGATTCCAGATACCTAATGACCAAAGGGCAGTTGTGAAAGCAAAATCTTAGATGATTTTTTCTACAATAAAAATGGTCAACCTCTTACTTTTGGAAGCTTGTATAGTCCTTTTTAGAAAATCATCTATTTAGTCTTCAATGTTTGTTGGTTGTTTACAACATTGTCGCTTCAAGCATGTGTTTCTATTTAACATGGTATATTCAAGAACTTGTATATGCCTTTACAATCCCAAATTAAGCTAAAACACCTATGATAGGGGATGTGGCTAGATTGAGTCAATCACTGGCTCAATGCTCTGAGTCCATGCCTTGAGAACTCCTAAGGGATCTTTGTCACCCTAACCTATAAGTCCTATTCTTGGTAATAGAACCCTTGGTCTTATTGGCCAACCCTGCTACCATTTACAATGCTTTAACCAAGCAATTCTTGGTGCTCTTCCTCACAATTCACCATCTAGCCCTTAATACACTTAAAGACTAGCTACCCTTTCAATGCTACATAACTTTGTTGCAGGGGTGTGTTTTATCTTACAGGGCTTCAAAAATATCTGCCAAAGGTCCTTGGTTGACCTACAAGCCTCAATTCTCCATCGCTATCCAATAACCCTATTCTAGGGTTTGGGAAGGCTACTAGCCTTGAGCCCCTATTAGCCCTCTTAATTCAAAGAAACAGTTCAAAACTCCTCTCTCAAAAATTCGTGCCAAGCTTCCTTCTGACACCTTGGCTCAAATTCCAAGCTCTACAAGAATTTTGGGGTTTGGGGCCTTTTCTGTCCGTACAGAGGTACAAATCTAACTCTGGCAAGAACTAGGGTTTTTAGACCATTTCTTGGTCTATTCAGCTTATTCTAACCCTCAAATGCACAGATGGAGAGACAGTCTTCTTTCCCAAACCTTCTGAAAGTTTCTTGCACTCATCACACACCATAGATTTAAATGAAACAACACCCCTGGACTATTAGGTTAAGATTTCTTGCTGTCTTTTGCATGTCGGGCTTTCAAGCTCGCCTAGGAACAACCTTCTAGCATGCTTCTTGAACCAATACTGACCCCTATATTTACATTATGTACAAGAATGGAGTTTAGCCTAGTTTCCACAACACCCATACTTCTTGGTATGGACAGGAAACAACCTAAAACTCCATTTTTTTGGAATTTACCAGTCAAAACAACAAAATAGAGAAAAACACAATATTTACAAAATAGATGAAAGTGATGAACAAAAGAGTTTAATGTGTCAAAAAAGAACTTCTAATGGCCTCACTACATGCTATAAACCCCATAAAATGCTTCCTCTAATCCATTTAGCAATAGTCACATGGCCAAGAACAGAAAAAATAGAACTTTGCACACATAAATCACTATATTTTTATTTATTTTATTAAAAATTCCATACTCCATAGCATCCAACCTCTTGAAAAGGTCAACAGATTCCTTTACAATACTTGGAAAATAGTTAGGTTTTCTCTCTTTTGCCTAAGGACGGCCAAAAGCTTGTTATTGTAAAACACAGTGTGTTTTGCAACTTTTGTCTAAAGCCTAGGAATCAACCACAAAAGGACTCCAAACTTATTCAACTTCTAACCTAAGAACCAAAAAGGTCCTCAATCACAATCTAGAAGGTGTTAAAGACCTTACACAACAAAATTAAACTATAGCCAAAACTTCAAAACACTTAAACCTTGCCAGGTGCTCCAACTTTACCAGGTGCTCCTGCACCAATCTGCTTATCTGATTCATGGGAAGCATATATAAACGTGGAAGTTTCACTGAGACAGTTATTTATGAGTGTTTTCTGATAGTAGCTTACCATACAAGCCAAGTGTATGTAAGCCTCTTACCAAGGATGTAAACATTGACCTGTATCCTACACACTTTTGATTGCCCCTAAGACAGACACAATTGCCTATAATGAAATATACTGTTTTAGATTTTATGAAAGATCCAAGTAATTATCCACAACCACCAGTGTATGTTGTAACTTGTAGGCAGCAAACAAAATGCTTTTTGAATTTTGATTCACACAATTCCTTTTTCTGATATTAACATGCTATTTTGTTTCATTTCGATTTCCAATTAAACTTGTCCTGTTCTTGAGCAGACATTTGTAATCTAACCTAGGTTATCCCATCTTATCTGATTCATGCGAGGTGGAAACCAAAGGTGAAGTATTGCTATAACACTTGTAGCTTATGAATGATTCCAAGCTTGGATGTTAGGTCGATTCTATACCCTAGTTCTTGGGTGCTGGAATTTTACAAACAACCCCAAAAAATATGGAGCCTAATAAGTAAAGCCTGAACCCATCACAGGGTGAACTATTCTAGGTACAAGGGAAAATGGTAGCAGATAACTTTCCACCATACATGTGAACCAATAGTTTAAAAAAAAAAATGGGTAGAGTAGGAAACCCTGCTCAGATTTAATGTAGCAAAGCTTCGACAAAGAGGGATGGAAACCCTTAAAATTGGTTATAGACAGCCATGATGACCAGGTAAAAGAGTGACTAAAGGAGAATCAAAGGCATCTCCACACCATACAGATTTGAAACTCAAAATCAACTAACTTGAGCCCTGAAAAACAGATTCCTATAATAATGCCACAAGAATTTATTTTTCAAACACACAAACTTTCATTCAACAACAGACAAAAACAATTGTTTTAAAATGAAATAAAACACGAGAAGGCGATTCAGCAGCGTACAGATTCTCAAACAAAAACTCAGTAAAACTATGGCAAATGACAGATCAAGATTCTGCACAAACTATGGCATGTTGTCAACGATACCAATAAGAAAAAGGTGGATAACTTGCGTTTGTGTTACTCTTTGTCTTCAACACTGTGGCTCTGTCAATATTGTTCTGAAAAAGATCTATAGATCCCTGTACTTGTAGAGAAAAATTGTGAAACTACTGTTTGATACAGAATCCGAAGGTTATATTTTTTTGAGGGCAAGCAAATTGAAATACCTAAGATGAAACACCCAGTTTTTTCCCCATGATTTTGTCGTTGGATCCTTGTATCCTTCTGTGTTACATGGTGGACGTCTCAATCTTCTTTTGTTGGAAAAGATCTTATCACTATTATCCCTGAATGAAAAGGATCCGCAAAGGTTGATTGACTGGTTAGAAATCTCATATACATCCTTTTCATCAAGGTGGGCATATTGAAATCCCCAACAAAATGTTCTGTTCCCATTTTACCTCTCTTCTTGGATACTCTTGTTTGAGGTTTTCTTTATTCTAGACAGTTTGTCTTTGAGCTTTTTTTGAAAGAAAAATAAATGAACATTTGTTTAGAAAGTCCTAGGAAAAATGAGTAAACTGTACTTTTTGTGAAGATGAGCATATTGAAATCCTCTGTTTTGTGGAGGTGAGCAGATTGAAATCCTCTGTTTGAGATAAGCCCAAACAACGCCGATCTCCCTGCAGCTGTTGCTTCATTCTAGTTATAACAGGCGAAAAGGAAATCTAGGAATATCGGATTCTTGAGGCGAAGACAAGATTTTTGCAGCATCTTAAACAAAAAATATAGGTCGCAACTGGAGATCTGATTTGATCGCCTATTGAAGACCTGATTTGATTTGGAAATCAGATTTATTCTAATTTGAGTGCATTCATTACAAATATATTATAATTGCATCCTTAATGCATTCTATTTCCCAGCTTCCAGCTTGTTTTCTGACGCGGTTTACCAGACAGAAGAGAATTTTCTGGGCGTGAGACAGGTTTCAGGCACAAAGCTCCTGCAATATATATATCGGCTAATAAATCAATTTTCTTTAATTAATTCACTTTTCGTTATGCTAATTTTATTTTCATTTGATTAAATAATACAAATTATTTAATTAAATGTCATAATCATATTTTAATTAAATAATTCATGATTATTTAATTAAAGTCTCTAATTTCATCCACTTGCACAATTAAATAATTTTAATTAATTGTTTAATCCACTAATTTCTTTCCAACTTCTTCAACTTGCACAAAGGAGATTCTCATGGAATATTCCCTTTTTGAATTCAAATATTTCCCTCCAAATAGAAATATCTCAACATAAAAATTAGGGAATTAGTTGAGTCTCTCATGGATTTTGAACCATTCATCTGGTCCTTGATCCATGTCTCATGGATTATCAACTATTTGATTCATGCTTGATCCATGTTCACCTCTCTCATTTGATTTCATCCATTGATTAGTATTTTTGATCCTCACCACTGATCTTGATTTGCAAATTCTATAAATACCAAGCTTTTCCATGAAAAAAGATTCACATGCATTCAAAAAACTTACTCTCTTGAATTGATTTCTCAATTTGATCAATTTGATAGCATTTTGTGTCATTTCATCTTATTTCTTCATCAATTGCTTTGCAACATCATAGATTTTGTTTAAATTGAGCACTCCACATCCAATTTGAGAATAATCCTACAATGGGGTTCAAGTCTACATTGTTTAGTTAGATTTCATTTGAATTGCTTTGCTCTTTCATATTTTGTTTGAATTCTAATTTATCTTCATAAACAATTACATTGGAATTGTGCAATTAGTTGATCATATACATAGGCTTTAAAGTTCAATTTGATGCTAATTGATCAGTTGATTTTACAAATTCACATATTGGAACACCTGATGGGACCCCATGTCCCTAAATGATCATTTTTTTCAAGATTTTTCAGATTTTACAGGTTGCAGGGCAGCATAGTGCTTTTGTTTCTGACAATTATATGCCTTTGTTAAAGGTTTGCGCCTTTGTTCAATGGTTTGTGCCTTTGCATATGACAGTGGCGTGCCTCTGTACCTAAGTTTGTGCTTATGTTATGTCTTTTTCACCTTTGCTTAAGGAAACAAACCCGTTCCTTTGCATAAGGGCCACACCTTTGTATAAGATTTGTGCCTTTGTCATTTGACAAAGTTGTACATCTATCAAAAAAGCCATGCATCTGTCATAAAATTCGTGCTTCTGTTAGATATGACATCGTACCTTTTCTTTCTTTAGTTCTTCATTTTGATTGCGTAGTTTGCTAAGAACTAACCCTAACTACTGTCTATTTTCTAGCTTTATCTAACAGAGATGGATCTTTGCAGCGTGATGAATCTTAAAAGTGTTTATTAACACTTGTTTGGAAATAACTTTAGAGAAAGTTTAATTTTATGCATTGAACATTTTTTGGTGTTTAAAATGAACTTACATTTTTTAATTTGGTGCATAAAATTGAGCACAAATTACATCTTCATTTGGGCTTAAAAAGAGCATACATATTACACATTTTGATTTGGTGTTTAACAATTCAATATATTTATCTTTTGGTGCACCTAAAAATAACAAGAGTGTGTGCTTTGCTTGTTGTGTTTGGTAGATTATAGATGTGTATCCTCTCCTCTCACACCTTAAGCGATCTTGGGTGAAGAGAGACATCTTCAATTTGAATTTCTTTTCATTTTAGCCGAAAAAGTTGCTATTGTATCCTCTCCCCTTGTGCTACGTGTGATCTTGGGTGATGAGAAAGTAGTCAACATGAATCCTTTCTATCATTAATAGGAGGCATGCCTTGGGACTTCATCACCCAAGGGTTCAACCTCAAGCGACATTTTCCAACGTGCTATAAAAATTGGGTGAGAGTGAAATTTGAAGTTCGATCCACTCATGACTTGATAGGTGTTCCTTTCATGTGGGCCCGAGTGATTCTGAAAATGGGGAGATAATATTTCCATATCACACTTATGTAGGCAGTGGTGTTCGTGGAAGTTCTACCCACTAAAAACCTATTTTTTTTAGAGGCATAAGACATCGAACGTCTTCTTAAGGAGGTGCAATGGAATAGCATTATTCCATGAAGTTACTTGCTATGTACTAACCATAGTTGAGGCGACAAACACCTCAAAAGGAAATTTTCCTTCTAAGGTAAGATGTGTATCACATGTACATGTGCATACTCTAGTCATCCATTCTATGTGTAGTATTTTATCAGTGGGCTCAAATTAAGAAGATAAACCTACTTGACTAATTAGGTTGTACTTGTCTTGTTCTATTGATCTATTGCTAGTAAGCTTTGTAGAATAAATCTCACAAAATATCTCCCATTACCAATTGAGTCAGTTGAACACATTGTTTGTAAATCATCAAAACATTCAAACAAACATTAAACATGGTTATGACAAGATTTTAAACCCTTTGAACACATTGTTATGCACTTGAAAGACATTGTACCTTTGTATGTATTTAAATATTTCTATTTTTATCAAAATAGTATCTTTGTGTGCATCCTAGTACCATTGTCTACATCTTTGCACATTGGTTCAAAGTAAACCCAAGTAACTACAAATTAGCATTTTTGTCTTTTCACAATATTGCACTTTTGTAGACATCTTAGTGCTATAAAACACATAATCAAGATTTTTGTGTAGTGAAAAGAACAAAAGATTAAATCAAATTCCAAAATTGCACCTAGGAAACATTCAAAATTACTTGTGCTACTTGCTTCAAACAAACAAACAAGGAAATTCACGCTCAATATTATTTTTATCAAAACAAATTTTGGGTTATCGTTGGACCAAATCATTGTTATCCATCAAACATTCAAACATCAAACAATGTTCTTGATCAAAGTCACTTGGAAATTTCCAAAAACGGTCTTAAATTGTCATTTGGAATAAAGACATCATCTTCATACAAAATAAAACATCAACCATCAAATCAAACATCAAAACATTTCATCTCATAACAAACAACTTAAAATTTGGACATAAATCACTTAGGCTTGAATCCTTTATCATATCAACTAATTTAGCCTTATACTTGGAAATGATCTTTATTCAAGGTGTTTAGGTTAAATTAGCAAAATCATTTTGGACAAACTCACTTTGGAGTCATGAGTCTACTCCCAAATAGTAAGTTCATAATCATCAAAACATCAAATTTAAATCCCAATCAATCAATCAAAGTCTTTAAGTGTGTTCTAAATCAAAAGTTTATATCCTCCACTCATCCATATCAATCATTAATCCAAATCCATTCAAAACATCATTCTTGGAAAAAAAATGAGGTAACAAATACATGTCAAAATCATTTGTTTCAAATATTTCCTCAAATTGACACACCTTGCATTGTCACAAATAGGTCTCAATACAAAAAAGCTATGGATTCTAATCCTAATGAATCAAAAGCTCCTAATTCAAATGTTAGTGATCAGCCATATGGAATGCCCCAGACAAGTGAGATTCCTCCAAATACAACAAAACCTCAAGTGAAAAAAATTTACATTGAAGAATTACAAAAATCACATGAAATCACTCCAAAAGATATACTAGAAATGCAACAAAATCAAGGTTTCCTTCATGCAGTGGAAGTATTGATAAAACAAGATCCCACATAATAAATGCTCAAAATTGCACAATTAGGTGCCAAGATTCCATCAAAATTTGATCTTCACATTAAAAGAACAACCTTTTGAACAAATGACACAATCACGTAATCAAACATTTGCTCAAATAGCTTCACAAAATCATCCACAAGGGAGTGAATCCTTTATACATAATGTGATTCAACAATTGCAATAACCATCATCATTTGTCCCAAGTCAACCAATAGTGACTATAGAAGGGGTTGATCAAACAAATCATTCAAATAAATTATATGGTAATCCCTTATATAATACTCAAGTTCCAAACAATACCAATACAAGTTTGGGTTTTCAAAATTTGCTTCAATTCCACGTACATTTAATGCATCAAATCAAAACTTGGTAGGTTGTGGGATTAATCAATCATCTTCCACTATTCAACAACAACCATTTATCCAAGGTTAAAATCAACCACCATCACAAAATCAACAACCATCAAATCAAAGTCAAAATCAACAATCAAACCCAAATGATCAACCTTAAAATCAACAAAATTATCAAAACCATAAACTACAAAATCAAGGTCAAAATCATCAAACCTCAAATCATAAATTGTAACAACATCCTCAAGTACAAGATCAAACCTCAAAATAATATCAAACATCTCAAAATCAGAATATGGTTCCAAACCCAAGCATTGCTTCAAACCAGCACATGGTTCCAAACCCAAGAATTTCTTCAAACCAACACATGGTTCCAAACCAAAACATGGTCCAAATCATAATATGGTTCCAAATCAAAATATTGCTTCAAACCAACATGGCTCAAAATCAAAACATCGTTCAAAATCAGCAAATTGTTCCAAACCAACATGTCATATTAAATCAAAATAGGGTTCCTACGGGTAAAAGCACAAAGATGAGTCCACTTCTAGTGGAATTTTTGAACTTAGAAAAAATTCAAAAATTGGGAAAAATGAATCATGATTATTTTTTAGAAATCGGTATCCTGTTTCACTTTAGGGTCCTAAGCCTAAATTTAAAACATGATCCCATTTGTTTTCGGTGTCCCAAACCTAGATTTAAGAAATGGGATCCTGATTTATACGAAACATGATCCCAATTTTTAATAAGCGGAATCCCATTTCGTAGAATTTTTTTTTTAGCTTGAGAGCTCATTTTGGCAGTTGTGTCAGTGAAAGGAAGATCAAGATCTCAAGTACAAGAATGACATTCATGCCCTCCAAGTAAGGTTTTGTTGTAATTTTTTTTATTTTTCAATATTTGGTGACTGATATTTTGGTTTTTTTCTTTATTTGGTAATTTAGGTGTTTTTATTTCATTTAATCTAAAAATAAATATATAAATACTAGATTCAATTTGAAAACCAAAAACCTACCCTTACACACAAAAAAAACCCTAAATTGAATGCAAACAAAAAAATTTACCCTTCAAACCAAAAAATGAGTCCAAACAAAAAAAATTACCCTTGAAACCAAAACACATACCCTAGTACAAAGAAAAATAACCCTAATCTATTTTCATTTGCAATGTTTATTATCAATTTGATGGAAATATTTCAAATTGAGGAAAAAATGTAAAAATAAATATTTTCATTTGCATTGCTTTATGTTTTAAGTATTTCAAAATGAAAATGTTTTCATTTTCATTGCTTTATGTTTTAAATTTTTCAAAATGAAAATATTTTCATTTGCATTGCTTTATGTTTTAAATTTTTCAAAATGAAAATATTTTGTAAGTTTATTTCATTCTATTATTTAGCACTTATTATTAGTTATTTAAAATAACCACATACAACTAGAATTTGCAGCACATGGCATCCATATGAGCCCAAGCACAAACACCTACTCTCTAACATATTAACATACATATAGTTTTCTACCAGTGTAATCCTTGAACCTCCTTTAAAGGAAAGGTTTAAAAAACTCTCAAGTAAACACCTAAAATTTGATCAAATCAACCAATCTGGAATGAAACCTTTTATCAAATTAATCAATTCAATCAACTTAACATAGCCATGAAGGATTTTATCCTAAAACTAATAGAAATGAACCAAAACATAAATCTAGGGCTTGTTATGCCACACCAACACAAGCATGAGAATTCCAAGATCATCCAAAAACCCCTAACATGGATATTTTTGCAAATTAATATACACAATTTTAACTACATAAACAAATGTAAAGGACTATGCTAACTAAATGGGAAATATTTCCATCTAAACACAAATGAGATGACAAAAGGTCAAGCCATTCTAATACATATTAAAGATATAACTCTATAGATAGGATAGATTATGTTTTTACACTCATTATAGTGTTTATATCCTTTGTATGTTTAGGACCATTTTTTAATGATTTGAACATCCGTAATGATCACAAAAGGACCCCACAAGAGCCCTAAACTAAAGAAATCATAATCAAAGTCCTTATAAAGATTCAAGATCAAATATATCATAAATCTACACTAGCACCCTTGGGAACTTTAGCCTGTAACATGTAGCACCGTCTGGTGCTAGGCCCCTATAAAAATTTGTTAAATGATTGTTTTCCAATTCTTTTGTTCCCTAATTTGATCAATTTTATAAAATTCATTTCCCTAAAAACTTGGTAGTGATTGATATAAAATTTGGTACTTAAAACACATTACATGCCTTGTTAATACAAGAATAGAAAACATGTATCTAGATATCTTCTCTCATTGCACAAGGAATTGTAAATATACTAAAAAGTGGAGTCGAATATTCTATTTCTAAATCATAAATTATTAAAGGGGAATTATCATTATTATTATATCATGAATCTATTTAATTCCTCCCTTGGTTGATCATCTCCTAGTTTATTTTAGCCTCTTTCTATTATTGGAATGCATATAACCTTAGTTTCCTTAAATCCCATTGTCTAGAATCCTTGTTATAGGATCATGGTCCAAATCTAAAAGTTCTCGTTAATTTTCCTATTGTCTAAATATTTCTTTTAATCCTCATTACATCTTGTTTGAACTCTATAAATAAATTTATCTCTTTTCAATCTATTACTTTAAGTTATACAAAAATAGTGTTAATGTTAATATAATTTATGTCCTAATAGGATGTCTTAAGGGGATCAAATAATTCAAAGTGCATGCCTCATGTTCAATCATAATTGATATAATTAAGTATTAGAATTTAGGATGACTCATCATAAAAATCATAAAATTTGTTTCCCTAAAAACTTGGTAGTGATTGATATAAAATTTGGTACTTAAAACACATTGCATGCCTTGTTAATACAAGAATAGTAAACATGTATCTCTATCTTCTCTCATTTCAAAAGGAATTGTAAAAAATATTAAAATGTGGAGTTGAATATTAGAGTTCTAAATCATAAAATATTAGGGGAATGCACTCTTAAATTATATCATGAATATATTTTATTCCTCATTTGATTGAGCATCTCCTAGTTCAAGCCTCTTTCCATTATTGGAATGCATGTAACTTTAGTTTCCTTATCCCATTGTCTACAATCCTTGTTATAGGATCATGGTTCAAATATAAAACTTCTCCTTCATTTGCCTATTGTCTAAATATTTCTTGTGATCCTCATTACATCTTGTTTGAACTCTATAAATTAATTTATCTCTTTTCAATATATTACTTTAAATTATACTTAAGTGTATGACATACAACACCTATGGCATGAATTCAACTTAAACAACCTTTAAAAAATTTGCCAAACACTAAAGCACTATACATTACATATAACATAATATTAGGTGTGATGGATCCCAAAGTGATAGGTAAAGTAATTTAAATCCATAAATTTCATTGAACACATTTTCAAATTCTTTGATGATGAGTTCAAATTGTGGTTACAATAAATAATAGAGTCAACTTTGATGACATCCGAAAAATTCTTTAATATAAATATTTTGACTAGATCCATGATCCATTAAAGCTTAATTTTAATTCAAAATGGGCACATTTTTCAACATAATATTAAGTGATTATACATTAATAATAGGAGGCCATCATATGTTATTAATAACCTCCTAAATGTATATTTTAAAAAATAGTATATGTAATTTAATGAAATTTGGTTTCATTGGGAAACTTCACCAAATTTTATCCCCTTAAGCCATCATTTTGTCCTAGGATAGTTAATTTATAGATCCCCTTAGGACGTCCTATTACAACCCCTTAATCGATCCTACGATTGTTTTCAAGACAAGAGGAGAAGACCTAGACAAGTATCTTAGTCACAAGTCAAGCACCTATAATTATAAAACAAGATTGTTTTCATTCCTTGAGCACAAAGATGCTAATGAAGAGTTCTAATGAACAAATGTATAATGCAAATATGTGCCTCTAAACTCCTACTAAATCGTATTACTCAAGTAAATGTGTCACACCAACTTCACCAAATTTGATCCCCTTACTTTCCATCATGATAAAGTGATTATACATTAACAATAGGAGGCCATCATATGTTATTAACTAGCACTTGCACTAGAGAGGGTGCAAGGGTTATGGCGATAGAATACTATAAAATAGTAAACATGGTAATGAAGTGTAGTTTGAAATATATACTATGGTTGTCCTTTTATTGTTGAATAGATTTTTCTGGAAGGACTTGACACAAAATTTTTTGCCAATATTACAGTTTCATAGTAGAGTGAATTACTACTCAAAAAATACTCTTTTGACACAACAAATAAATGTAAATAATATTCTAAATAAACATCATTCTTTTTATCAAATTAACTGCTTATACAAGTATCTGGAATGCAATTTCTATTTATTTTTCAAACAAGAGAAAAGTATATAGAAATCTTCCATTCAAAAGAGAAAACTTTATACGACACAAATGGAAATGGTAAAACAAATCCCTTGTAAAATACAAAAAATATTAGAATGTCCAATTGCATAGCTGCTGATCAAATAAAATTGGTGATACATTATGTTATGCTCTTTTCTGATTTTAGACATGGAAGATATATAGTCAACTTTGGATTTTTCTCTTGCCTGATTATAGAAAAAGAGCCACAACAAGGCCCTTGAATACTAGTCATTTCAAGGAGTGTAGGAAAGATGAGATATCTTCCATGTACAATTGATACTCGATGTTCTGCCCTGAATACAATGAGGATGAAATTCTCATAAAACTCATAGTTGAAAGACTAAGCTCTGTTTGGCTTACTGGTCTTACTTCAATGGTTCAGTTGGTTGCAACTATCTTCCTTCATTTGAGAAAGTTAAGGAAGCCACTGAATGTCAAATATAATATTGCTCTTCAACATATATTGTAGCTTATTTGCTCCCCTGGCTCTGGACATGCTCAACAATATGGAACTCTAATCCAAATGCTCTGAAGTCCAGTTGGCCAGACAAAAATGTTGTGGCATTTGAATATGGATAAGCTACGATGACTGATGTAAAGGAGAAAGGTACTTCCTGGCCACTAAAATGGATGGTGAATCAATGCAGCACTAGTTGAATCCAATACCTTGAACAAAACCTCTTGTCTTGGCTCTAACAATGGGTCTACTAGTTTAAAAAACTCTAATTTAGGACTGCATAATTCTATTACAATAAAAGCATTAAAAATTTGATCGTGTCTGAGAAAAAGGACATTGAGATGAATGTAAAAATCATACCTATGGGTGCAAATCCATAGAAATTCCTTGTTAAGTAACACCTCCCCTCATCAATTTTAACTTTTAAGTGGCTCGGCTGTCATAGAACATCCATAACTATACAAATACATGATTTCCCCTCCTGTACACCAATAAGAATTTGCTTAAATATTTGTGAAATTTGAACAAAAATCCTATACACCAAAAGCATATCAATGTTCATTAGTCAGGAGTAATCTAGCAGGAAGCAAGAAAGAACATATCTACCTCCAATTGAACTATAGTGCTCCATGAAATATATGATAAGCATCCAAGACCAAAGTCTCCAAAGCATATGAGAAATTTATACAACATCCTCTAACTAGTGATTAATTTATCCATTCCACTCAACCCATTGACCTGCAAAGAGTGATGCTATACTGGTTTAGACAGAAGTTCACTTTGATAATGACAAAGCTATTGAAACTTTAAGGAGTGTGATTACTATTGCAAATTGAACCCAGTGGTCAACATGATCTCAGCGTCAGTAATCCGCCAGGAAACGGTACATGATTCCAGATACTTTTTATGGAAGCTAGTCGTAGTAGCTCCTCCCTGCTCGTATCACCAGCATAAAGCAATCCTCTCTTCTCAACCGAGGGCTCACAAAGATCACACTATGGGCCTTTGCAATGACAAGTTTTAAAACACCCTAAGAGCAGTATGTACACACAAAAATGCTAGTTTTGTGAGAAATGGCAATTTTCTTATGACAGTTTCTGTTATTTTGTAGATTTCTCAAAAAGGCTAACCTTTGACTTAGATGTAATGATTGAGACGTATCTCTTCAATCAAATTCACTTGGCTATATCTGTTGGAAAATTCCTCACCCAGAATTAGTTTTGGCAATCTACCCAATTTAAACATGTATATTAACATAGAACATGTTTTTGGGTTTTAAACTTAAGCCCCCACTATTAAAGCCTCAACGATTTGCCACTTAAGCTCATCTCGTTCAACTAATTATAATGAAATTGTTAGTTTAAAAATCATTTTCTGTCAAATTTTATATACATATCCTAAAATCTTGTAGCCTAAAAATATATTTTACATAGAACTGCTCAACTGCAAACAGTTTTGAAATTTTTTTAGACACATCGGCCGACATAACTTTAGATTACACACCTAAAATAGTATAAGGGCTTACTGGAAAGTGGAAACACTTTGTGCATGGATACTTTCTCTACTGGTTTCTGTCACACTATGGGATTTTGCAATGAAAACTTTTTATACACCCAAATATAGATAAGAGCAGTATGCATACACAGTAAAATTGATAAACGGAACCACCCAAATGCATCTAAAGACCAAAAATTCCATCACTTATAAATCCAACCAAAACATTAATAAATTACCCAAATGCCTTCATAAATAAATTAATAATACCCAAAAACCCTAAACATTTTATAAACCAACATTTGTAGAAAGTGCATTGTAGGTCAAGATGAGGAAGGTTGGTGTAAGATATTGCCATCCAAGTCAAAGGTTACCTCAACATTTGAATTTAACAAAATAATAAAGGAGAATGCACCAAATGATTCATGCGCAATTCATTAAATTTAGGGCAAGGTGCAAGTCCAGAATGACTTTAGACGAGCAAGATAGTTGCAAGTTCTCAAAGCACGAATTCACAAATTGAAAATGAAGAAACGTGAATTTCACAAAGGAAAACGAAATAAAAATGGATCAACTACCAGCCTGGGATTTCTTAGTGGGCATGAAATCGTGACGAAGATCAAAAACAATGCTCTTGCTCTTGAGATCCCAAATCTTCTTGGCATACTGTTGCATGGCGGCGCAAAGCCAGTACCTGTTGGGGATTAAGCAGAGGGAATGAATGATGTCCTTAGCATCGAGCAAATAAAGCCTCTTGCCCTCAACTAGGTCCCAGAGCATTATGACCCCATCCTTCCCATCGCTAGCCAAAGTGAGCCACCAAGAGAGATGGCAATAGTGTTCACATAGCCGTCGTGGCCTACGAGCATGTTCTTGAGCTTGAGAGACTAGAAAGGTCAACATAATATGCAAAAATTTTACGAAACCCTACCACCGCAGAGTTTTTTTCAAATGAGACAAACCAAAACCTATCTCTCTACTGTTGCTCCTTCAAACTATTCACAACCTACAAATATCTAGGACTATGGATGAAATCCGATTTGATTAAGAGATTTTTCAAACTATTCACAACCTACAAATATCTGGGACTTAGGCTGAAATTTGATATTATTCAACCACAAGTTGGACAGTCCATGTATTGATTACCTAATATTTTTATGCTATACCAATTGGCAAGTGGTTTCAAAGTTATTGGCAAGTGGTTTCAGAGTTAAACAGGAAACCACAAAATCTTGACGGGAAACCATGTCGGTGTGAGACTTGTTTCAAGCCAAACCTCATGCAATATATAGTCTATCGACTAATTAACTCCTAAATGTACATTTTAAAAAATAATAGTGTAATTTAATGAAATTTCGTTTCCTTGGGAAACTTCACCAAATTTTATCCCCTTAAGCCATCATTTTGTCCTAGGACCTTAATTCATAGATCCTCTTAAGTCATACTATTACGATCCCTTAAGTCATCCTATGAGGACCCCTTAAGCCATCATAATTTCTCCTAATTTAATGTAATTTAATGATATTTCACATCACATTAACAATTATTTGTTTTTTTCATTTACATGCCTTAGACATAAATGAGCCTTACACATTTTTTCATTTGTATTGAATTAGATCATTTATATCATGGATTAAGGGAATTTTTAAGAAAATGGTTTAAGGGGATTAAATTTACCTAGAAATTATCTTTTTGTGTATGTTATAGGTTTATTTTTTAGTATTTACATGTATAGTTAAATCTTGAATTTTGAAATTTGTATGTATGCTCAAGTTGAATGATGTATTACGTGTATGTATCCTATTTTTTATTTTAAACATGTATCTTAAATTTTGAAATTTGTATGTATGTTCAAGTTGAATGATGTATGTATGTATGTGTATATATCCTATTTAAACACTCATGTATGTTTAATTTAAATATATCTTGTAATTTTGTACTTGTTTTTTAATTTTGTATAAGTTTTGCAGGTTCACTTATTTATCATAGATCAATTTGATA
>VDFB02140987.1:0-29745 GCA_007258455.2 Sequoia sempervirens | reverse complement strand
AAAACCCACCACACCAAGAGAAATCACTTTGTATTACAGTAATGGAGATTACATACAAATATCAAACTTATCTTTCTGATGTCATATTTCAGCAACTTTCACAATGATCAAACTTGTATAGGAACCTTCAAGTTACAATCTTTATAGAATAGAAATCACTCTGATTATACAACCACACAGCAATCCATTGATCCTTCGAATCATCTAACCAGACATCATCTGTAATCTCTGAGTATAAATCCATACTGGCCCTGGCCGAGCTTCCTTCTAATCCCGCCACAACAAACCGGCTCTTCCAACGGTTCCCATTCGGCTTCTCTGATTGGTCTACGAGACGCCACATAGGAAAGTCAAACGGTCAAAAGGAAATCAAGTTGTGTTGGCATATCGGTGAGACACTGACCGTGTCTTCCCGATGCCAACACAGTCAGCATTCGATATCGCCAAGAGTCCTTACAATTGACAAGAGGTTATATCAAGTTCACCCATTGTATCAACTTCAGTTTTCTTTTCGGCAAGACTATCGCTCTTCGGTGAGACCACATATTGATATCCTAAGTCACACTGAAGAGTCATTCTATCGGCAAGACATACCGCTCTCGCCAAGACCTCACGCTGAGCCTTTAAGTTAATCTGAGTGCATCCACCAGTCGGCGAGACTCATCGCTTTCGCCAGGACTTCATACCGAGGTCCTAAGTCATACCGAAACATTAGCATTTCCATCGGCACCCATCTATCGCTAAGACATTCAACTGTCGCCAAGAGGTTTCATCGAGATCTTTATGTTATATCGAGCACCGAATGGTCGGCAAGACTTACCACTCTCGCAGAGAGTTCTTACAGAAATCTCCAAGTTACCCCGAGACCACCATTCACCAAGAGTTATACCGAAGACCACTCATCATCGGCGAGACTCTCCATTGGTCGTGAAGACTTCATACTGAAGTCTTTGAGTCACCGCGAAGACCCCAAGTGTATCCCTGTCGGCGAGACCTTCCATTGTCGCTGGGACTTCTTCCCGAGTGTTCAAGTCACCCCGAAGCCCCCGGTCACTATGAGTCTCCCCGACACCCAATATGAACGGCATGTCGGCCAGAGATCTCCACATGGTAAGAGGTCACACCGAACACAACATGTCACACTGAAGACTCCAATGTGTAACCGTTCGGCAAGACTTCTACAAGGTCACAGCGACCTGTACAAAACATAAGACTACAAATCTGCTCGTCGACCAGATATAGAATATGTCAAACCGACTTGGCTCCATAGAGATTTCAGCCTGTGGGATTGAGACACATATTTCCAACATCTTTTTCACCCTTGATCTTCATAAAGCTAGGGGGAAAATATACATGCATGCTTTGGATAATTCCATCCTCACCCTTGCTTCCACCCATGTCCTTTATGTACTATCCTTCCATCCCATGCTACTATTCTTCCATTCATGATTGCACTACCTCTAGTGTGGGGCATTTTATTCCTTTGAAACTAATCCTTGGAGCTCCATCCTCCTATCCTTCATCCACCATCCTCTTATCTCCCATCCCTATCTACCATATGCTAAATCCACTTATCTCCAATCCCCACAATCCATTTATCCTTTCATCCTTTTCCTAAAGACTTGGTTCTCCCTTGTCATTGGATCCCATCCATTCCTCTATCCTAATCATCCTATCCCCCATCTAGGCACATCTTATCCATCCACCTATCCTTCCAATCCATCCATCCCCATCCAATCCTATCCAATGCAATCAATCTTAATCTATGCAATCCAACCTTGCAATCTAGCACATCATCCTTAAGCAATCCATCATCTTAATTCAAATCAAGCTCAAATCTATTGATCCACTTTCATCTAACTGTCATCATAGGGATGTATCCTTCCCAATCCAATCATCATTATCATCACCAATCCATCAATCAACCCATCAATATGTTTTTAGCTTGACTTGGAGTATAGTCCTTGTTTTCTTTTGGTTTGTTGTACATGCATGCTTGTTACTTGTGTGTTTTATCTTTGTTTGCATTTATCTTGGTCTCTTGCACTCTATTGCCACAAGGGCATCATGGTCTTCCATATCATGGTGTCATAAGGCATATGTTTGCACTTGACCTTTTGATCACATACTTGGCACATTGTCATCCTAGTTCCTTATACCTTGGTGCATAGTGTCAAGTACAATATTAAATCTAGGTTGCTCATATCATTGTAGCATGATGATCATCCATCCTCCCTCTCCATCCATATATTCATCATCCTCGTCTTATCCCATCCATCCTCATTTTCCTCTATCTTTTCATCCTTCATCCTTTAGCCTTCCCATTCATTTCGAGAGCACACATGTGTTCTCCTAACCCGCATGTCCTCTCGAGGGGGCATACTACCTCCTCGTCATCCTTCCTCATCCTTCCTAGTGACTAGGGCATCATGCTTCTAGTCCTTATCCCTTTGCCTACCCACTATGTTTTATTCTTCTTTGAAATGATATTACTTCTCTTAGTCGCAACATCATCTCAAAGAGGGGCAAAATGTAGTCACCCAAAATAATATTTAATTAAATAAATACTTGTTATTTATTTAATTTAGCCCACTTCCCTTATCCTAATAATTAATTAAATAAACATTTATTATTTATTTAATTAATTTCCCCATTATCCTTACATTCCACTACCTTTAATTAAATAAATCTACATTTATTTAATTAAAGCTAGCATTTACCCTTATTCCTCTAAATCCCCTAACCTTGCTAAAATTAATTAATCCTTGATTAATTAACTTTATCCCCATCATAAACCTCATTATCCCATTCTCCAACTTTTAACTCTACCTAAGTTAATAAATCCTTGGTTTATTAACTCAATCAATCTTCATTAATCAATTAATCCATGATTAGTTAATCTAACCCTCATCCCTAATCATCATTATCATTATTTCCTAATTTTAAATTCATACATCTCACCTACCCCCACTAACCTCTTATACAAGCTACCCTATGAGCCACCCTATCTCTTACACACATTTATTGCCTCTCTTCCCAATGTGTGCTCACACGTGTGAGCACACCTCCCCATTTCACCCCTTTCCATCTTGTGACACTTGTCACAAGGCTAATCAATCTTGATTCCTTAATCCAAACATCATCCTTCTTTCAATCTCAACCCTTCATTAACCATTCAATCTTGGCACTTCATTTAGCCTCTCTCATTTCTATAAATGAGAGGCTTTCCATCTCATTTCCAACACATCTCATATGCTAATGTTATGTTGCAAAAATATCCATTGATATCATTATCATTTGGAGTAAGAGCAACCACATCCAAATCAATCCAACATCTACATGTTGCTCCTACTTATTGAGGTTTGCATGTGCATTTGATTAGATTTAGCTTGTGTTTTATGTCTATTTCTATATATCATTTGTAATGCATTCACCTATCATGAGTCAAGACCCAGAAGAAGGCAAGAATGTGAAGGCTAGATTCAAAGTGAGGGGAGGATATGAAGGTAGCAGATGAGGAAAAAAATATTTTGGAGATTGGAAGCCCTTTAAATGTTTTATTTGTAATGAAGCCCATAAGACTATAGACTACCCCCAAAACCCCAAAAGAGAGATGGTAGCCCAAAAAGAGGAAGAACCTCTAACAAAGGAAGTTGAAGCAAAGATGGAAGAGAACTTGATGTTGCAGATAACCTTGATATTCGAGAACAAAGAGGTCCTAGAAGTCAATTAGAGGATTAAGAGCATCTTCCAAACAAAATGCAAGTGTAAAGACAGTGTACAAGGTGATCATAGATGGCGAATCTATTGACAGTCTAGTGAGTAAAGAAATGGTTAACAAATTACAGCCTACATGTATTCCAAAATCTAACCCTTACAAGATTGCATGGTTGAAGAAGAACAATTGTATACTTGTGGGCAAATATTTTCTTATTGCCTCAAAATTGGTCCTTCTACTGATGAAGTTTCATATGACGTGGTACCAATGGATATGTGTCATTTGCTATTGGGAAGACCTTGGCAATATGATTGAAAAGTAATACACCATGGATAGGAGAACACTTATGAGGTACAACATGGAGGAAGCAAACATCTCCTTAAACCATGGAAAGAGGAAGGAAAATTTAATTGAATCTAGAGCAAAGCAATAAACAATCTTCATTATTGAGACACAACAATATATACAAAGAGAGTAGTTGGTAATTAACCAACCAAGCCAAGCATATATGACCAACTACTCAATGCAACCAACAATAACCATCTATTATGGTTATCATTTATGTTCATAATATTTGTGAATTATTATTAACATATTGCAATAGTGTTATGATATAATATTATAATATTATAATACAATTATAATATTCCAACAATCCCCCCTTATTACATCATATGCTAAGAGAACAAATCAAGAAAGTTCGAAAAGCATCAAATGTTGCTACTACAAGAGATTTGGTAAATATGTTAGCATGTTGCTTTTGGGTGAAACAATATTAGATGTTTACAAATGTAGTGGCTCTAAACCTCATTTGTGTGTTTTGTGAGCTCATGAAATAAAAAATATTCAGCACACTTTGATTGTCACAAAACAAAGCTATAGAAGGTATCTCAAGAACACCCATGTCTTTCAAAATGTGACATAACTATATCACCTCATAGACAGCTCTGCCTCCACCTATGGCATGATATTTTCCCTCTATGGAAGAGAAAGCAACAATGGTTTTGTTTTTACTTCCCCATTATATTAGAATATATACCAAAAGAAAATAAAGCTTGAAGTAGACTTTCTAGCATCCATAGAACATGCATGGTCTACATTTGTGTATCCTTGCAAATAAAATTTTGTAGTCTTTTTGCATTCAAGGCCATATTCCATTGTACCACAAATGCATCTCAAAACACACTTTGTTGATTTCCAATGGGCAACCTTAGGTACCTACATAAACCTAGAGAGATAGATAACATCATAGCTACTATCAAGCCTACTGTAAGTTAAGTAAATGAGACTACCAATGAACTAGTGATGAAGAGTAGCATTCACCTAAGGTGTTGGGTCATCACAAGAAAGTGGCAATCCTATCTCCATGGGACCCAATATAGGTTTGCAATCTTTCATCCTGAATTTGTTGAGCAATGCCCTATACGTTTCATCTGAGACAAAAATCTAATTTTTCTATTGCCACACTTCAAGAAAAAGACAATAATGAGATCTATCATGTCAAACGATTGTTTTAGATCATTCTTTATTACTATAATCAGCTACTGTGAACTCCCTGTGATGACTAGATCATCAACATCTATAATCAAAATCACAATCTCCCCCCTTGCTCTTTGAGGTAGAGGTTGGGATCATATGGATTTTTGGTAATCCATGCGAAGGAGATGCTCATTGTTCTTGATGTACCAAGCTTGAGGAGCCTACTTTAGACTACAAAGGGATTTCACAAGTCTACACACTTTTTTTAATTAGCCAAGTGTAGTATACCCCTTAAGTTAGGTCATGTAGACTTCCCTTCTGAGATATTCATTAAGAAAGGTACTTTTGACATCCATCTAGTAAACCTCCCAACCAAACTATGTTGTCATTGCAAAAACCATTCAAATAGTCTTGATCTTTGCCATGGGGAAAAAAAATCCATTATAGTTCATACCTTCCTTCTAAGCATAGCCCTTAGTCACAAGTCAAGCTTTAGACTTGTTGATAGTATCATATGCCATATTTGGTGTTGAAGATCCATTTGCATCTAAGAGATTTCTTCCTTAGTGGAAGATAAACAAGTTTCTATGTATTGTTCCTTAGCAGTGCTTGATATTCGACATCCATGGCATCTTTCCAAGGTGTTGACTCAAGAGCTTGTTGCACTACTTTTGGTTTGGAACTCTAAATAGTTGTGCACATTAGGGCCAAGTTTACTTCCTCGTGAGACTTTCTCCAAGTTTTTAGCCCAATGGAAAACTTATCTACAAATGCATTAGCACTAGCATCCTTCATTGTGGTATAATACCACTTAGGAATCTTTTTGTGCACAAGAGATGAAGATTGCGGTAGTGAAAGAGGTAAAAATTGATCCACTGGAAACAAAGCCTCTTCTTGTGCTTCTTCATCAAGTTCCTCGTCTTCAAGTTTAGTAATTCTTGATGTTTGAAAAATAACAAGTGATGAGGAAGAGATGTTGCATTCCTTTTCCTCATAAAAAAAATCCCTTCTAATGTATACCTTCTTTGTAACTAAATCCATAAGTCAATATCCCTTCAACTCTAAATTGTACCCAAGAAAAATACATTTCAAAGACTTTTCATCAACTTTGTCCTCTATGCCTTGGCAATGTGAATGATGGAAATACACCCAAACACTCTAAGATGTGAATGGAGGGCTTCTTCCTAATCCATACTTCTTTAGGAGCATGTTCTCAAGAACTTTGGTGGGTGCTCAATTCAACAAGTACACAAATGTATAAACCACTTCAACTCATAATGTAGGACCTAGATCTACATGCTTTTACATACATTGTGTGTTTTCCACAATAGTCACCTCTCAAAGTTGAGAGTTAGGAAGCATTATTTTGAGGCATTAGAAGTTGTTTAGGATTTTGGGGGGTCCTTATCTCTTCAACAAGAAATTCCACCCTTATTTCTACTTGACTGTTTATAGGGATGATGCCATAGACATCATTGTTGTAGCTATATTAGGCGTTAGATGCAATAATTCAATATGACATTACCTAATGCGAATCAGAGGCACCATTTATGTCACGAATATTGTGAAGTTTTTCTTTGTTTATTGCAAACAACAATTGGCTTGAAATTTTTGGAAAAAATAAGAAAAAGAATACAAAATTTTCTTCTATTTTGCTCCAAAAAATCAAATGTAAGTGCAATTAAAAAATAATATAGCTTTTAATTTGCAAGGCTAAATTATTTGCACTTTTGTATTACTTTGAACTTTTAGGGAAAAGAAAATTTATAAACATTTGATTTTCTTATATAATACTTTTCAACCTAAAGTATTCTTTCTTTTTTAAATTGTCTTCCCAAAAATGATTTATTTCTCCAAAAATAAAACTTTTTGGAGGAGAAATAATGAAATGTATGCACCTTTTAATAAACTAAAATGCTTTTCTGGCAGCAAAGATGGAGTTTGTTTCACACCATGTATCTTTCAAAACCTTTGAAATTTATCCTCAACTTGTTCTTTTGAAATGAATTTTCAATCAATTGGAGACTTGTCACATAGCTATCAGTGATGCAAACTTTTTAGAAAAAGGTGTTTCAAATGTGAACTAAAATATTTGAGTTTCTACGAACCTTCATGCCAAAACCCTACACGACTAGTTTCGACCACTGTTTCAAGCCACTTGTAAGAACCCTTACAAGTTCAAACTAGAATTTTTTTTGTGCTGGTCTGAAAATTCTGATTTGTTCTTAACTTTGATTTTCAACTAGGGTTTACTATAATTATGCAGATTAAAAGATTCCAAGCACAAATAGAAAGAAATGAATTCGAACATAGACTTTAGGCAATTAAATAGAGCACATAAATATATAGATGGACATACCCAGCAAAGATAGCTCAAACTTCTTATTTGATTTGAAGTTGATTACAACTAAAGAGGGTTGGAAGTACAAACAGTCAGGTTTGATTTGAATTTCAGACCACCAATTACATCCACTTGTGCCAAAACACAAGTCCAAAACCTAACTATGTGAAGTGGGATAAAATACCTAGCTAGAGATGACTAAAAATCGATTGTAGTAGCCTACTGGAGTTTGTAGATGCTCAAAAACTCTTCAGATACGAAAATGAAGTCTATTTGAGGACTGTTGCAACAAAAACCAGGTTATGTTTGAAGCCAGAAATTGCCCAGAATATCCTTCTATGCCACAAGAACCTCTTGAAAACCTTCTATCAACAAGCAGAGATGAAAGTGCCACCAAAATAATGATGCAATCTACAACTGGTACTTGCCAAAGCAATTTGTTTAAGCTCTATGTTGAACTTTGTATGAGCTCAACTAACTTGGTGGGATGGGGACATCACCATGCCACGGGATTCAAGGGAGCACCACCTTGAATTGAGTGAAAACTATTTTCAGTCAAGAGATCTCTCTCTTCAATCTGTCACAACAAGATAATAACACAAAAAATGTCTTTCTCATTCCCCAAGCCTCTTTTAAATAAAACCTTAAGACAAGGCCACCCTAGGGTTGAATCAAATTTGCTTTTATTAAAATATTTACTTTGCTTCAAGGCTAAGGAAACTAGCCCAAGTTGTCCCAAAGAGGATCAGATTTGCTCCATTAAAATATTCAATTTCTTCTTGGCTAAGCTTCCCCAAACCGTCCTAAAAAGATCTAATTGCCTTTTTTCCTTTTTGAGTATTATAAAATTCTATTTTGGAAGCTTCCTTGAGCTGCCCAAGGAAGAAATCAAATTTGATCTTAAAATATTATATTTTGGTTACTTCTCCCTTAAGTCTTCTAAACCGCCATAGGAAGGGGAATCCTTCTAGAAATAGATCTGATTTGATGAGGTCGACTCACCTCCTTGTTTGCTTTGTCCTCCTTGTTTGCTTGGTCTTGCAAATAGACCTCCTTGCTTGCTTTGACCTCCTTGTGTGCTTTGACTTGCAAGTGGACCATGAGATATTAGTAAAATATGATCAACATGATGCTTTGTTTTTGCTAAGGATAATTCTTCTCCAAAATTCATAATTCTCATGGCCAATAGCATTCCCTTATCTCACCATCTAACCCATGAGAATGTTGGATGGGCTAGAATCAAGTCATCAAGATGTCACTCCGAAAATGGGGACATTACCACTGGAAAAAAGTGAATGCAAAGTCCTTTATGTGACTTCCAGATGGGCTTCAATCACCCATTCAAATAGCATTTTTGTTGATTGTGCACAAGAATGTTACATGATGTTTAATCTTCATGGAAATGATTTCGAATCAAATTCTTTCTTTTTGCCAAGTTATCTTCACAGAATGATCTTCTCACAGTCATACTTCTCCAATCAAATTTTGCATTGATCAAGGTAGAAGAGGATGGGTCGAAAGGTTTAGTAGTGGCTCAAATTGCGCTGAGGAATCCCAAGAGAATGCTTTCAAGACAAGACTACTAGAAGTTGTATACCCTCATACTAGTAGTGCAACAAAATTCGAGATGGAGTCTACCCGTCCAAGTTCTTCAGAATGGGCAAGTTCAAAAATTTTTTGAAAAGATGGCAAGAATGATGTGACTACCCTTTAGTGGTATGGCCCACTATTCATCAGTTCTTTATGCTTGAATATTTTTGGAATTTTGTTAGTATTTGTCCTGTAGCTATCAAAGTGGTTATTTAGTGCCTTTCCCTATTTTTAGTCTTTTCAATTTGTTTTATAAGAGGGTATGTTTTTGTTTTGGTGGATGGTGGTTAATTTTGGTATGAAACTTTAGTAAATTTAATAGATGGAAATTGCTTAGCGGTATTTTCTAGGGTATCTATGTTGGTTCCGTATTCTAGTGGAATAAATAAAAGGTTGTACAGTGAATGGAGCATTTCTCATCTATGGATATGGTGTGTTGTTTTTGTTTGTTTATACTAGTTATCTGTTAGGATAGAAGTAGTAAAGGCAAATTTAGAGAAAAATTTGCATCATATGATGAGCAAATAAGGCAAAAAAAAAAAAAAAACCCAAATACAATATGAAGATTTGAATGTTCTCATAGCATCTTGAATTTGTCAAGTGGACAGTTATAAAAAGGATGCTTTAGAACATCGCAAATAGCCTTGAGGAAGATGGCAATTAAAAAATCTTTGAGTTAATCTTTATCCATATTTTTTCTCATAGATCACACAAGGTCTCCCACCAATGTAATTTACACATTCATTATTCATTCATTCATCATATTTGTTTCATAAGTACTGTAAATATATGCAATTAAAATATTATAAAAGTTGTAGTTCTACTCATTAATATATTCATTTTTATAAATTGATAAAAAAAATTAACATTCAATTCTATAGTTTTTTAGTCAATCTTATTAACACGTATTTTACAAGTAGTTGTTCACATGAACCCATTCCTCATGAGTATGAATGGTTCATTTAGCATTCATTGTATTTATGTGTGAATTTTTTGAGTCAATCTCATTGACCCACATTTCATGAGTAATGATTCACATGAACCCATCTCTCATAAGCATGAACGATCCACTTAGCACTTACTGCATATGTTCACACCTAGATGCAATGAGTGTTGAGTGGGTCATTCATACTCATGAGAGATGGATTCATGGGAATTAACATAAGTCAATTAGATTGATTCATAATTAAGCAATTGAATCCTAATAAAACATCTGAATTGACACACTACAAAAAAAACCACCTACTTAATAATGCAATTGAGTCCCACTAATAAATTACCTCTCCAAGAAAGGACTAGGCATGTGATTAGAAATCTCTAACTATAAATGACACAAAATCAATATACAATATATAATTTTGTACGTATAACTTAATCACAAATGGGTAACCTTGATATAGGCACGAGAAAAGAGAATTTCTATTAAAGACAAAAAAAAGACCATACGAAGTAATAAACGATACAAAATCCAAATGGAAAAGTATATACTTTGCTAATATAACTTACCTGATATAGGCACAAGCCAAATAGAACTAATCCAGATGATAAAAGAATATAAAGAAACAAAGGTTGGAGTAAAGATTTTTGAAATATACTTGCCTCGTATGCAAGCACTGAATCGATTGTAAGCCTCTCTCTCTGGGCATCCTTACATTTACTCCAAGCATTCCTCTTCTTTTGTCCCTAGTCCAGATTTTCACTCCAGAGACAGTCTTCCTGGAAATAGTTAAATGTCATGACTCCCCCATGGTATTATAAAGCAGGGTTTAAACAATTATAAAACTGGTATATGTAAGCAGTAACAGCTTAATACACATATTATTTCATCAAGCCAACAGCATATACTGGCTTTCCAAAGACAAAAAAACACTTTTGGAAACTGAAAAAGTAAAACCAATTCCTTCCTACCACTGCAAGTATGAGATGATCCCCTTCTTATAGTGCAAGCCTGGGCTTGCTTCACTTAGCATCTCCAATAATCTCCACAGGAACATCACCAATGATGATAGCATCTCTCGCAGCAATATCTATTGCAATAATCTTAGAGATAAGTAGGTTGCCTTGTGGCAAGCAAAGCATGCTCGAAAGCTCTTTGACAACTCTATTTTTTGTTCCAGGGGACATGTTTAACAATCTGAATGCAATTTGCAACTTCTGACCGTAGTAATAAAGGGATAATTCTTTCAACTCCACACCATACACTACGTGTTGAATTTAGAGTATACCCTGCTACAATCATCTCCCAAGAAAAAATTTCCAACTTTGCATAGACCTCCTGTGTTTGTGGGTGTGAATCTATCTATTACGCAAAAAGTATGTACCCTCTTATCGACTTCAATCCAACTACATCCAGGTATCTTTTTAATTCCTCTATCTTTTATCAATCTCCTGATCTTTTGAACGTCGTCTCACCTTCCCACTTCTACATAAATATCTGAGAGAAAAAGATAAGGTGCAGCATTTATGGGATCCAACTCAAAAAGGAGAGTTGCCACAAATTCTCCTACCCCAATCAACTTAACTGATCTACAACAGCCAAGCAAACACATCCACACAATGACATCAGGTTTGATTGGCATTTTGATGATGAAGTTTAGGGCTTCCTCAAGATAGTCGGCACGTCCAAGAAGGTCGACCACGCATACATAATGTTCTATTGTAGGCATAATGCCATAAGAATCACTCATGCTATTGAATAATTTACAACCCTCATTCACTAAAGCTACATGGCTGCATGCAAATAAAACACAAATGAAGCTTACACGGTCAGGGTAAGTTCCAGAGCTCTTCATTAGTTCAAAGAGTTTGAGGGCATCCTTGCCATAGCCATGCATTGCATATCCTCTAATCATCGCGGTCCATGAGACCACATCTCTTTGAGTCATTGTATCAAAAAACTTGCGTGCCTTTTGTATGCTTCCACATTTGGCATACATGTCTATCATTGCATTCCCAACTACAACATTGGACAAAAAACAGTTTTTCCTTATGCTCTCATGGATGTCCATACCCTGTTCTAAAGCTCCCATTTTGGCACAAGCTGGGAGGATGCTGGCAAAGGTGCCTTGGTCGGGTTGGACACCCTTTTGTTGCATTTGCTCAAAAATCTCCAAGGCTTTTTCAACAAGGCCATTTTGTGCATATCCAGAAAGGATCGCATTCCACGAGACTACATTTGGTTGAGGCATTTCTTTGAAAAGCCTTGAAGCCTCATCAAGAAAACCATTTTGTGTATATCCTGCAATCATCACATTCCACGAGACCACGTCTCTTTGAGGCATTTTGTCAAACAATTCACGTGCCTTCAGTATGCTTCCACATTTTGCATACATGTCTATCAGGGCATTCCCAACTAAAACATTGGACAAAAACCCACTGCTGGATATGCTGTGATGGATGTCCATACCCTGTTCCAAAGCTCTCATTTTAGCACAAGCTGGGAGGATGCTGGTAAAGGTTGATGCGTCAGGCTCTACACCTGCCAATTGCATTTGATTAAAAATCTCCAGGGCTTTGCCAGCAAGCCCATTTTGTACACATCCAGCAAGAATCGCATTCCAAGAAAACACATCTGGCCGAGGCATTACTTCGAAAAGCCTCAAAGCCTCCTCCAAAACACCACTTTGTGCACATCCTAGAATCATCGTATTCCACGAAACCACATCTCGTTGAGTCATTTGGTCAAACAATTTGCGTGCCTTGTGCAAACTTCCACATTTTGCATACATGTCTATAAGAGCATTCCCAACTACAACATCAGACAAAAACCCATTTCTAATTATTCTTTGGTGAATGTGCATGCCCTGTTCTAAAGCTCCCAATTTGGCGCAAGCTGGAAGTATGCTGGCAAAAATGAACCGGTTAAGTTGGACATTACTTCTTTGCAATTGCTTAAACAGTGTCAACGCCTCTTTAGGAAGCCCATGTCTTCTGTAGGCTGCAATTATTACACTCCATGAGAAGACGTTCCTTTCTGTCATGGAGTCGAAAACTTTCCGACCATTCACTAAACTTCCACACTTAACATACATGTCGATAAGCTTATTTTGAAAAAATGTGCCTCTTGCAAATGTAAATCCCCTGTCAATGATGAAAGTGTGTATTAACTTACCCTCTGAAAGCGCATTCTTTGCAGTGCAGGTCTGCAATAGATGAAAATACGTAGATGAGTGTGCAGGAGGGTTGTATGTAGCAAGAAGAATGTGAAGTGTCTCATTCAAAAAATCCTCCATACAGATTGCTCTCAGATGGCCAATTTCATCTCGGAATCGCGTGTTGCTATTCATTCTACTGCGATAAATTATAAAACACTATCATCGTGGTGAGGTGGTGTTACGAAAGATGACCAGGTAGTTTTTGATTGCAAGCTTCCCTTTACATGGCAATGATTTCAATGACGATATTTCTTTTATAGAAATTTACAGGGCAAGTAAGACTTAAGTTTACGGTCCAAAGTTTAGCCTATGGTTTTATGGAGGGGTTATATAATATTATCTTGAGTAGGTGTTTTTTGAATTTTTTATTTGTTTTCACAAGTAATGCTAAAATATTTATTTATGCTGGTAAAATTTTATGGATTTTTTAGTATTATTTTTTTAAGTCAATGTCTTTTAATAATTTTATATGGAAAAAAATCTTTTAAATTGGTGGGAAAAATTTCCAACCCTCTTTAAAAAGAAATGACTAAAATCTTAAAACTAAAAAATAGGCATTCTTATATTCTAGAATAAAATTCTATTTTATTCTCTAACAATATTTTTTTCAATTTTGTGGAACCTCCCCCTCTATAAAAATAGATCCTAAAGCTTCTTACATATGGCATTTCCTTATAGTCCACTTCATTAGAGATGGCACCACATCAACATGTTTTTGTTGTAATATCATAAAATGTGAAAGAAAAAGTTAATCCATAACTTATCAATAAATCGTATATTTTTTGTATTATATGTGTCATCATATGATTTGTTACTTTTTTAAGTAACAATTATTCTAAAAAGAAAAAAGAGAACACCCATAAAAAAAATATAGAGTTTAATCTTTAGGATTTACCGAGCAATTGCTCTATAAAGAGGAAAGGGAACACTTGTAAGAAATGTCTAGATGATTAAATAGTCTATAGGAAGAAATTTTTGAATACATTTGAGATATGTGATTGGAATATTACTAGTAACAACCACTAATGGTATTATGAAATGGTTGATATGCACAAATATTTAAAGTCTTGTTAGTTAAGTATTACAATAAATGAATATAAAAATATAAATGTGGATCCCCTCCTCCATAGAACTATAAATATTTTTGTTTGTTGGTTAATTGATAGCATCTTTAAGTGTTGTTACTAGTTTATAAGAATTTAATATGTGAGATAAAAATTTATGGGTGTTCTAAACCTGTATTGCCAATTAAACTAATATTCAAAATTGAATATTCAACTTGAAAACCAAATGTGTTGTCATTATTATTGAGAAATTTCAGAAAGGTTACAATTGTGTTGATTTTTCTCACCACCACCTCAAATAGCATTTATTTAGCAACATAGAATGTTCTTGAAAATTATGATGCAATGCATTGTTGAGAGTGTAATGTTAAAAATAAATATATTAGAAATCACAATCTTAATCAAGAACATTTATCAACAAACTAAAGAGTGAAGATTGATGCACTGAGCCAATGTCTTTTAGAGGTAAAAGAGAATCTTGTATAGATTAAAAACAAAGAAAGAGAGATCCCTTAATACTTACATATGATTAAATCCTATATCATTTGCACAGAGATTTGTGTATGATTGCATCCTTTAATAGGTAAAATGGGGACAAATCTTAGGTTATTAATATCCCATGAAACCCACATAATTATTAAATTCCATAATCACACACAATGGTAACTCTAGCAGTTCACTATCCTAGTAGTAGAATACATTCATTAAAATACTAAGTACTTTGTTGACTAAGCCAAGATCAAGCCACAAATTGTACACCAATATTATGTGTTGGCTAACACAAAGTTGATTGATGAGGAACTCCCAACAAAAACCATGGACAAGCAACCCAAGGAGCCTAAACAAAATTAGGCCAAACCAATCAACATAAGTCCAAAACCCCCATTCCCTGAAAGACTAACTATGCAAAAATATCATACTGAAGCTTAATTTGATCTATTAGGGCAACTCAAAGATGATTGCATAAAGATACCCCTCATATAGGAAATGAAGTGCCAATACATACCAAGACAGTGAGAGAGTTATGCCTTAAGAATCCAGGCAATAAAATGGAAGGACCCTCAGACTATGCATGTTTTAGGACAGCTTGTAGATAGTCTGTTAGGAAACATAGTTGTCCCTAGATATGTAGACCCTAGGAGCCCTGTTGTAGATATCAAAATCAATGGAACTCTCATCAAAAAATTCCCTTTAGAATTGACCTAGGAGTAACCATCAATGTGATGAGAAAGAAAACCATGAAGCAACTACAACTAATAGAGCTCCAACCTACACCTATTGTGTTACAATTAGCAAATAGGTCTATAGTAAAACTAGAGGGAATTATAGAAGACTTGCTTATCACATTGGATTCATGAGAATACCCTACAGATGTTATGGTGTTACAACCTAAAGCAAACCTTGCAGGATACCACCTAATCCTAGGGAGACCTTGGTTGGCTATTGCAAATTCCTTCATAGGTTGTAGATTTGGTAACATGATCATTTCCAATGAAAATGTGACCAAAAAGCTAGTCCTATACCCACCTACATAGCCACATATAGATTTGGAGCAAACTGTATGGCTTACCCTAGATGAATATGATCAATACTCATTACAGACATTAACGAGTATTGAATGTAGTCTTATGTTGGAAACACAAGATGAAGATAAACTACTTACAAAAATTATGCAAAACACTTATGGTAGGGATACATAGCAATACAAATTTCTAACATGCTTGCAAGACCCTTTGCAAAACATAACTCTTGCCAATGAATTTGAGTCGATCTCTCAAATTTTTCATACATTATTGCCCCATAATTGCACTCTCAATAAAGTAGACCTTGATATTGCCTCTGTCAAAACATCAGCCCTGACAATTGAGATTACACCAAGTAGGAAATTAAATGTAAACAATCAATTAACTATTGCATCGTAGTCTTCGCTATTGAACGTGTTGCAGGCACATGTAGTTGTATTTGCATGGGATTATCATGATATAAAGGTAATATACCCTAACTTATGCATGCATAGAATTTACATTAATGATGGCTACAAATCGGTGAGGCAACCTCAAAGAAGAATGAACCCAGCTATGCATGACATAGTTAAGGTAGAATTATAAAAGTTACTAGATTAAGGGTTCATATATCCAATCTCAGACAATCAGTGGGTGTCTCCATTAGTAATTGTACCCAAGAAGGGAGGGAAATGGAGAGTATGTGTTAATTACTAGGAGTTAAATACAACTAGAAGACACCACTTCCTGTTTCCACTCATTGATCAAGTGCTATATTCATTATTAAGATTCAAGTAGTATTTTCCTTTCTGGATGGGTTTAGTGGATATAACCAAATCAAAATAGCTTTGGAGGACCAAGACAAGACAACCTTTACATGCCCTTGGGGTACATATTCCTACTCTATCTTTCCATTTGGGCTATGCAATGTACCTGCCACATTCCAAAGGGCAATATTGAGTATATTCTCATATTTTTCTCATGATTCCATAGAATTTTACATGGATAACTTCACAACCTATGAGAACACTTATTGGGAAGCACTTTCTAACTTGGAGAGAGTATTGTAGAGATGTCAAGATCACTACCTATCCTTAAGTCATGAAAAATGTTTCATGGTGATGACTAAAGGAGTAGTCTTGGGACATTATGTATCTAATAGGGAGATACAAGTAGAACCAGACAAGATTGAGGTAATCTCCACACTGCCTATTCCTTAGAAACAAAAGGATGTTAGAAGCTTTCTTGGTCATGTTGGCTATTACAGGAGATTTTTACAAGATTTCGGTAAGATTGTAGCACCATCATTTGTCCTATTATCTAAAGATGTAGAAATTGAATGGACACTTGCTTGTCAACATGCCTTTGAAGCCCTTAAAGTAGCACTTACTAAGACTCCAACCTTGAGAGGGACAAACTAGACCATACCTTTTCATATTCACACTAATACATCTAATTTTGCAATAGGAGTTGTCTTAAGATAGAAAGAAGGAAACTTAGAATATGTTATCTACTATATCAGCAAAAATCTTCAAGGTGCAGAGCTCAATTACGCATTCATTGAAAAGGAGAAGTTGGCAGTGATCTATATAATCAATAAATTTAGGCACTACATTATAGGCTACTTTGTAGTCATTCATACAAACTATATAGCAATCAAGTACTTGATGAATAAACCAATTGTTGGGGGAAGACTTTTGAGATGGTTATTGCTACTTTAGGAGTTTGATACTATAATTGTTGACAAACTAGTAAAGGCTAATGTAGGAGCAGACTTTCTCTCAAGACTTCCCAACAAAATCAAAAGATATTGTGGATGATTCATTTCTTAGTGAACACTTATTTACCCTCTGCATACACCTTGGTATACAGACATAACTAATTATCTAGTTGCAAGGAAAACACCACATCTCTCACCAAGGGAAAACAAACATCTAGTTGAGAGAAGTTTTCCTTATTCATGGGTAGCTAGATATTTATTCTACATAGGCCCAGATAATATAATGAGGGGCATCAAAGAGGATGAAGTGTATGACATCCTAAAGCATGCCATGATGAACCTTGTGGAGGACATTTTGTAGCAAAAAGAACAACAGTAGAAATCTTGAATACTAGCTATTATTGGCCAACACTCCACAAGGATGCAATCAAGTATACAAGAAGGTGTGGCAGATGTCAAAGAATGGGAAGGCCAATTAAAATAGATGAAATGCCACTTCAACCACAACTAGTCATAGAACCATTTCACAAGTGGGGGTTGGATTTTATTGGTCCTATATCTCCAACATCTAATAACAAGGAATATATCTTGGTTTGTATAGATTCTTTACAATGATTTTGGCACCTTGTGGCTTTCTTGCACTTCTAGGGTTTTTCACCTAAAAGGAGAAAGATGGGCCAAAATGGACAATTTAAACACTCAAAATCAATGCAAGGATGGATGGAAGATTCCCAAATGCAATGTCTAAATGCAATGAACTAATTAAAGAGATGACTTATTAATGTAAAACCTAAGAAATACAAGTTCTTTGAAAACATAGTGATGTATGCAAAATGACCTAAAAATATAAACAAACAATAACAAAAATGAACAAGACTGGAGAGGTGCTCCTGGAAACTAAAATGTGATGCAGAGAGGCTTTGGAATCTTGCAAATTTTGTTGTTGAGGCCAACTGGGACACTTACACCAAGATGGGAAAGTGTCATGTTTTGGGGAGATTCTATCAAAATAGGTTTTTGCCAAATGGGTATTCAGAAATTCAAAAAACACTTTTCAGGCCTGGCAATGGAACTAATTCGCCACAAATGGAAACTTAGTCCACTAGGGAATCTCAGGAAATTTAGGATAGGAATCTATAGCTTTTTGTCTACACTCCTCTTCTTGATAGGTGTTTGGTTCTGAAACTATAGAAAACGGGCTGAAAAAGGTCTCCAAGCTTCAATTAGGGCTTTGTTGACTTGAATGACTTCGATGAGTTGACAACACCTTTTTAACACTTTCCTCTTTGACAAATCTCCATACGAGACCTACAAAACACACATGCAAAGAGGGGTCCAAAAGGGTTAAGGGTTAGAGAATCGGGGTTTGCCTTGGTCAAACACCAATTTGGTAATCAAACCCTTGAAAATGAAATGAAATAAGTAGAGAATGATGAATGAACAACATGCAATGCTACAACTCACCAAACCATTGATGTAGAAATCTAAATATATGTAAGTAGATGCTCCAATGGATGCTTGATAATGCTTAGAATGCTTGAGAATTGCTTGATAATGAATTATTAGATGAATGGGTTGCTTGAAAATGAATGGGGGTGAAAATGAGAGAAAAACCCTTTATTTATACTTGATTTTACAATGTTTCCCAAAAATAACACATCACGAGCTGAACTTAAGGTCAAGAGAATAAAATCCTACCAGAAAATTAAAATAATTTTGATTTTTGTGCCTAGTGGGACTAAGTCACCCTAGATGGTGACTTGGTCCCACCAGGGCAATTTTACTAGGTGTCATAAATTAAAGTGCATTTAATGATGTTTAATAGGAATATTCTAAAAAATACACTTAAGTAGAGCCGAAAATTGCATTAAGGGGTGATTTAAACATAAGAAAGGGTTGAATTATTGATGACAAGCCTAGGAAAGTGTGAGAGTTTGTTACAACTCTTTACAACACTTTGAAATAAGACTTGGTAAGTGATAAAAAGAAGTTATTTAGGTGAATTATAATGAAAATTTCCTAGAAAAGTGTAAAAGTGGGTTACAACACTTCACAACACTTTTACTAGACATCATAGAATTCTTATTGATTCTCAAGGACCCAAGACCTAATGCAAATGTGTTGGCCATATTACAACATTAAATCAAGGAAAAATCAAGTCAAAATCACCAGGAGGGCCTAAACATGAGAAAAACTAGAAGGGTTACTTTTTCCATGTCCACACATATTACCGTACAAAGTGGGTAAAGGTCAAATATTTACAATTTTAAAGAGATGGAAATGTTGCTAAGTTTATCTATGAAGATATCTTTACAAGATATGGTGTTCCTAGGGTAATAGTGATAGGTCAAGGGCCTCAATTTACATCAAATTTGATCAATAAATTGGTACAAGAATATGAAATCAAACACAGGAAATCTATCCTTACCACCCTCAAGCTAATGGACAAGTGGAGGTTACTAACAAAGAAATAGAGAACACTCTTACAAAGCTTGCTTTTAGAAGCTTCTCTATCTCAGTCTTAACTAACAATGCAACATTGATATTCATCTTTCAAATCTTTTATTTAATAAGCTCAGCATCAGAATGTAGAATGATATTGTGAGCCACTACAAACTCATCAATACCAAGCGTGTCCTCATATGACCAAGCGAAGATGTCAGGATGAGAACGTAATATATCAAAGTGTTGTTTGGATTATTTCGAAGAAAGGAATTTTCTAATTTTGATCACCTTTTTAGAAGACTTCAGATCTATGAAAACATTAGTAGTATCTCCTTTAAGGAGAGAACTATGGTCTTCAAGATGGGAAATAGGAACATCATCATCCATATTAGATAAAGGGGCCTCCTTATCATCATTCAAAACGGATTCTCCAAACTACGCTTGTTTATGCAAATGATATGAAAATAATTGTTTATATGATAAGGAGGCAGATGGGAGTAGACACCTAAGAATTCTTCCAATGCTTCTTCTGAAGAGAAAACATCTAAAGGAACTTCATTAGATTCTACTTTACTCTCGATCAATTTTGAATGAACTAAACTAAGAGGTTTGATGGAAATCATGTTGACACTCCACCATGGTTTTTTGCCTAGACTGTTCAAGAGAGCAACCAAGCCCCAGTTATGCTTACATGGTATGCATTATATAGGGACCTGAATGCCTTGTTCATTATATCCCAGACCTTTATGCTCATAACCATACTTAGAAATGAGTTTGTATCCAAGGTCGTAATTTGTTTGCAAATCCTAGATCCGCATAGAGAGCATGATTCTACCAATAAGTATTAAACTCATCCACAATATCACAATCATCCTTCTTGCTGGGACTAAAAACATTAGTTTCCTCAACAAAAGCATGATTATCTTCCTAGGTAGGGATACAATCATTTTCCTTAATAAAGTCCTGATTGTTTTTCTCAATTGGAGAACAATCAGCTTTCATGGTAGAGGTATATAAAAATATTGGAAGGTTAAGGTGGATAGGGTCAACTTTGTATTCCCTAATGAAGAATTCAGAGAAATCCAAGGACCCCCAATCATCACCAAGATATGCATTCGATTTGGAAGAAGAAGTAGAAGGGGAAGACTTAGGATTCTTCACCTCAAACTAACCTCCTTTAGGGACATCCATCTCAAGGGTAACCTTTAAGGAAGGAACCATTGAAGAGGATTCCAACACATCAGAAGATAATGATGGAATATAATTCTTAAGAGTGGAAACAACCGAGGCCCGACCAACAGGGGTCATCTCACAAAGGTGAATATCCTCAGAGTTGGCCTTGATTGCAATTACTTCACTAGCACTTGCACCCGAAGAAGGTGCAATGATTACGCCGATTTTTTTTATTTGTGTCTGTCAAATGAAAATGCATTTTTGAGCCATATCTTGCATGAAGCATGTTTTAAAGTTTTTGTTAGTTCTTAATTTAATATTTAAATATTCTATTTACAATGATATTAATAAAATCAATTGAGTTATATCTAATTATGTTTAGTAAAGTATGCATATCCTAACATATATTTTATAGAAAAAAACCCTAGAAGATGTGCGCAGGATCTCCCGGGGTGGCCAGCGTTGATGATGCGCAGAGGAAGGCGAAGGGTGTAGGTTGTTTGAATGTTGGTACTGCATAGAGAAACGAAAATGGCAAGACTCGGCGCCCTCCTAGCTCGAAACGGGGAGGCCGCAAAGTTGTGTCTGGGGAGGGACGGAAACGGTATGACCTCTGCTCTGGGGCAACGCTGGATCCTCCCTCTTCGCCCTCTGCTCGCACTCCTCCCTCTAAGGGTCTTGACACTGAGGTTGCAAAGTCAGGTGAGGATCTTTCCGGTGCGACTCCTCCCTTTGATGTCGCTGGTTGCAAAAACAAATCAAACCCTTTTCACAAATGTTCAGAATATTGCCGGGTTCATTCCATGTCCATTAACCCTAACTCGGCCCGTCCTGAGGTTTCTTCAGATCTGCCTCCACTTTAAAGTCTGGATTCTCAACCCGGAAGAAATCGGTTGTCCTTTGGGGATTCTGAAGTGGTCTTTTCTGAGGAACCTGTGGACTTCATCATTTCTGATGGCTGTATTGATGCAGTTGCTGAGGATTTGGGTGTTCGGTCAGTGGTAGTTAGATGTTTGCACAAGCGCCCACCGGTGGCCTCCATTCTCGAATGGATTAACTGTACCTAGAGTAACTTGTCCACCCCTGCTGTGGAATCTCTTGATTTTGGTTTCTTTCTGATCACCTTCTGTTCGGTGGAGGATTGTAATTTTGTTTTGCAGAATGGGCCATGGTTCTTTGGGCACTCTGGCCTTTTTATCTCCCCATGGTCCCCCTTTTTTGATCCAGCCACCGCCAAGATCACTTGCATTCCTATTTGGATCCGCCTGTACAATCTTCCCTTGGTTCTACGTAATGTGGATTTGCTAAGCACTCTGATCAACCAGGTGGGATCCTTTGTCAAGCTCGACCCTGCCTCTGTGGCCTCTGATTGCAGATTCTACAGAGTTTGTGCTTTGGTTGATATTTCTAAAACCCTCTCTCACTCCATTTGGATTCACTCTTCTCACGGTGTGTGGACTCAGTTTTTAAACTATGAGGGTTTGCCTTTTCGGTGCTTCCGTTGCAACAAGCTGGGACACAGAATCGATGCTTGCACTCTTCATCGCTTAGCTGGGGCGAGGAATGTCTGCTTGAAAAAGTGGGTTCAGAAGGAGGGCTCTCCGGATACTGATTTTATTTGGCGGAATCATGGAGTGTTCTTCGAACCTTCTCAGGTTTTAGGGCTGAATCCAGATCAGCCTGTGGCTCCCCCTTCTCCTCCATTTGTTCCTGCTTCAATGTTGAATCAAGATCACCCTGTGGTCCCCGCTGCCCCTTCTGCTCCTATTGTTGAAAGCTCCTCTGTATCTTCTGAGGCGGAAGAAGATGATGGCTCTAATTCAGAGGGCACTTTTCCCTTCATGGACGATATAGAGGATCCTTTTCAGGATTTTGAAGACGACTTCACTCTGGATCCTCCTCGGAAACTTGGGATTTATCAATCCCTTTGCGGCAAATCAAAACCCAATTGTGGTTCCAAGCGCAAAGTTGGTAGAAAATCTGATGCAGAAAAGCTCTGCATTGAAGGTATGGAGACGGTGGAGGCGGGTTCTCAAAAAACTCTGGAGGCTCTCCTTCGCTCCAATAGAAGGGTTTAGGGTTTAGGGCTTTGGCTCCTGGTTCGGGGCTGTTAGTTTTTTCTTCGTTTGCATCTTTGTTGAAGTTTTTTCTAGTGGCTATTATCTTGCTACAGTTCTCTGCAAGCTTCTTTAGATTTTTCTTGTTTCTTCTTCTCTTCTGTTATCTCTTATCTGCGTGGCAGATCTTTGTAACTTTTCTTTTATTTTAATAAAGGGAATGGGCCCCTCGTCCATAGCTTACGGATCAAAAAAAAAAAAAAAAATATGTTTAGTAAAGTAATCATAGTTTTTTTTTTTCCTTAAAACTATAGACTAGAGACAAGTGCCATAATGACCCAAAAAAATTTACATGAACATCAAAAAGACTGCATGGAGGAGCGAACTTTGACAAAAATTTAGAACTAAGGGCAAATCACCATTTATTGGCAGGGGCATGAAAAAAATACCACAAATTTAGAATTAAGGGCAAATTACCATTTATTGGCAGGTGCATGAAAAAAAAACCACATGCAAAGAGCCTATGTAAAGACTATAGGTTTTAGGAATGAACCATCAGAGACGTGTGCCTTATAAAATCATGGGTGCATCTTTGAGATAAAAAAATGAGCTCGTGATTATATCATTCTTTCATAAAATGAATGAGCCCACATTGAGTAAAAGAAATCTCCCCATATCTAAATATTTAATGGGCTGACCTTTCCACCTCATCATCTTCAATTAATGATACAACTTCAAACATATTTCCTTGAACCTGGGAGCACTGTGTCAAACTTAGAAACATGCCTGTATCAATTGGGCTATGGAGTCAAAACTAAAAGTTATCATGGTGCAGCCCAAAACAATTCTTATTTTTTTGTTTGCAATGCCTCTAAAGGTCATGAATGTTTATGCTCATTTTCTTTGATGTTTGTTGATTATATGTTGTGCAACTTCTATACAGCTTGCAGGCTCATTCTTTTACAATGCTAGCTTCATTTCATAACTTGTATTTGGACTGCTGACTTATTGTTGTGCCAGTGCACACATGGCATGTCCCACTACTTTTTTATGACATTTGACATTTGCATAAGATTTGCATTTGAGTTGTGTTGGCTCCTTTTGTTGTGCTACACAGCCTTTGCAATTAATGTAATTGGGATGCCATGCTGATAACAAATGTTTTTCACGTTGGCTCCACACATTATTTGTGCTCTACTTTTCATTGCCATGCAACATTATATATGGCTGACCCTTATATTATAGTTTGTTGACCCTCATTCTATATTTGTGACCGTCAAATTAAAATATATTTTTTGAGTTATATGTTGCATGAAGCATGTTTTAATGCTTCAAATTTTTTGTTAGTTCTTAATTTAACATTTAAATATTGTATTTGCAATGATATAAATAAAATTAATTGAGTTATATCTAATTATGTTTAGTAAAATAATCATAGTTTTCCTTTATAGTTATATAGATGAGCATTGAGAAATGAATGACATTCAACATTATAGTTAATGCTATGTCTGATGACTTATAAAAATAATTTTATAATAATAAATAATTCATGTAGAACATATTTATTAATTGGCCTCTATGTGACCCACTTTGATGACAGGTTTGTACATGTAGAACAATTATGAAAGGTTATATATCAAAATGCTCAAGTTACATTTGAGTTCATATTCCAATTTAACAATGATCCATAATGCTTTTAGTCACTTATTTTTTGTCTTGTTTATTTTAATGAAATGTGTGGCTAAATCGAAAAGAAATAAATAAATCCTAATAAATTGAAAATAAATAATTTAAGTGCTCATTTCTTTATATAAAAATAATGATCATCCCATGCAATGTTTAGTCCCACAGTGAATACCAGTGGAAAAAGCCATCAAATTTTTTTTATTATTGTAAAAAGATGATTTAGTATACTGAAAAGTAATGTGTACAAAATAATTAATGAAGTACATTGAAGCTGTCATGTGAAGCTAAGGAAAACAGCTTGACAAAGAGAAAGTTACAGAAGGAAATCCTCCCAACTCATTCAATGGGTCGGTCCAATCCTTCAGCTTGATCCAAATTTGCATAGAATAAACTGATAATCTTGAACTTCTTCTATTGGTTTTCTTCAAACATGTGATGACCTTGATCCAAAACATCCATTTTGCTCATATATGGCTGCATACCTACAAAATGATGAATCTAAACCCCTTTAAACTCAGATTTATATGTAATTACAGAAAAACAGAGCGAAATCAAATTGTAAGGGCTGAAGTCAATATTCACTTACATGAGCATAATGAATACACCCATTTTTCTCATATAAGGCTGCATACCTGCCAAATGATGAATCTAAAGCCTTTAAACCCAGATTTAAATGAAATTACAGAAATACATAGAGCATAATCCAATTGTAAGGGCTGAAGCCAATATTCACTTACATCAGGAGCATAATGAATAATAGTGAAGCCAGTTTGAGAATTTTTGGAGTTGCCGAAACACTTGTTTTTCCAAAAAAAATTTGTGTTGATTTTTTTACTTACAAAACAACGAAAATAAAAAATAGCTTGATTTTGTCATTGCTTACCTAGTTTGTAATCGAGTTTGAGTTGTTTGTGATCACCATTAAATTAACCTTTGAAAATATAATTTTGACGAAAATAGCAAATCTATTTTTTCTTTTGGTTGTGATTGTGTAGCAATTGTCTACCTGCATACCAATAATTGTTTGAATCAGTTTTTGAACTGGAAAATATTGTGTAAGACATATACTATGAATTACATATTCTTAATGCGAAAGATATTGGATTGTGAATTGCATAACTCATTTTTTCATAGGGAGATTAATTGTATGTGATTCTCCTGTTTTTTTCTGATCATTGTGTACAGCAATACTATCTCATCGATTTTAACCAACTTCAACTATATTAATGCACTGAACAAGTTTCAATTGTTGATAACAACATGCAAACTCCTAATGCAAAACAGATCAGAAGTATATTCCATGTTTTTATCTGCCATAAGCATGCAAACAATGAAGTCAACACTAATCTATGTAAAGTAAAACTGTTGTTTAATTCTTACTTTTTCTCTATGGCGAACAGGCAAATTGGGTGAAATTACTATTTTTTTTCTCAGCCTTAGAGAACTTTAATAAAGTATGTTGCTATTTTAGTGAAGAAAGGTGATCCAACAAATCATTTTATGTCAAGGCAAGTAAATTTCAAATAACAGTAATTGGTTTAGAAAGCTGCATTTTCAGCCAAGAACATGAAAAGGTATGCAGCTGGGCAGTACATAACAACAGAGACTTTCTAATATTTTTCCCATTCAGCTAGGCACAGAGACTTTCTAATATTTTTCCCATTCTTTTGTTTGAGAAGTCGGTATATTGAGTGAAATTGAAAATGGAGTACTTGGGCAACTTCAAAGAAGTAAGGAAAGAGTTTGTAGCGAATAAAATGAAAAAAAATTCTTCTTCACTTCTCATTGGAAAGACTATAGTTCATTTTGATGTAGATATTTATTGCTTTCCTTTCTGACTAAAGACCAATTATTTACTAATTAACATATACACCATATGCAAGCAGCAATTGCATCAATAGGGCAAGTATTGCTTGTCTTGCATGTACAAGAAAGGTATGTGCTTAAAGATTTTAGGTTTCTGATTTAATTAACAGTTTGTCAAAAAAAATCTTCTGGAAACTGTGTACCAGATGAATGTAGAGTCTAGACAAAAAGATATGTGCTGATGATACTGATTCGAACGACTACTGATTGACACAGTTGCCATCCATTGCAGGTGTTCGTTCTATGTGTGGAAAGCAAGTGCTTGAAAGACCTCATACAAGCAGAGCAATGTATAACTACTTATTCTGACATGTCTTTAATCTTCCGTTGGAGGCTACAATTTAGGCTGGAGCTTAACCCAAAATATAATGTAACTTTTGGTATGCAGTTTCATTATCCTTGGTCACGTTGAATTTCTTTGCTCTGGGACCCGGGTTGTGAGCTTTGGCACATGGAAAATTCCTACTGGTTGGCATTCTTTTGTTGTTTACTGGTTTTTGGGACTAAATGATAGTATATGCTTATCATTTATATGGTTGTTCTTCCTTCACTGTACTTTAGGTTGATTTTGTCTCAATAATATTAAACAATTGGAATCCGAATAGAAATCTCACCTTTGAATATTGGAAGAGTTGAGTTTTAAGGTATGTGGTTTATGATTATTCCTTTTGCTTCCCATAAGCAGAACCACTGACCATAATTACGATCAAGGGGATTCTCTATGAAAAATCTTCTATGCATTATGAATAATACTCTGAACTTGGGATTGGGGATTCTTTAATTGAGGAAGAGTAGTCATATGCTAGTTGGGCAATATATTAGAAAGACGTATTTTGGGAAATATTGAGAAAGTAGGTCTAATGTGTTCTTTTGATTAAAATGTTTGCATCCATTTTTTTTATTTTCAGAACAGCAAACCTCTTACATTTAATATTTTGTTCCATCCTGTCATGCCTTATTTTCTTCTTAATATTGTTCTTGTTGGGATTTGTCATTTTGTCATTCGCAAAACCCCACCACAGAGGAAAGCATAAAATACCAAGTATTTCTATTTATAATTACATTTTGATATCTGGTTTATGATGTTGACATAAACTCTTATGATATTTATGTTTGTTTGTTTTTTCACAAATTTATATATGCTTTAAAATGAAGTCACTATTGGATGTTGCAACAGTTTAGTGGTGATTTATGTAACTGTAATTTGGTTTGGAAGGCCATTGTAGATCTGATTGAACAAGTTTGCTGAAGCAGGGGCTGTCACAAAATGTTTAAAAATTGCACTTGAATGTGGCTTTCATCCTTAGCAATCATTTTGTTATTGGTTCTTTTAATCAAATTCCTAGATCTGTCAGTTCTTGCATTGATATCTGACTATTTTAATTGTAGAAGAAAATCGCTGTTTAAGCATATTTGATCCAAAAGTGTACCAGGATGGATGGTCTCCTGAGAAGTTCCATTGCTTCACTCCTGCGAGAGTCACCTAGATGATATGAATGCTATTGAACCATTCAAGCTTCTAGTAGATAGTTATTGTGAACCGCTACTCAGATGTGTCATGAACATGCAGCTGACTTTCTAAATTACTGTTAAGTAATGCTGCAATGAAATTATTCATATTCCTTTCCCAGCCAAGAATGAAGTGAGGTGAAGACTGTCATGGGAAATGTTATGACAAAGTAGGTTTCAATGCTTGAGATTGAGTGTATATGATTCCTAATGTTTCAAAGATTATGAACCCCTGAAGTACCATGACAGATGTGAAGCACTTAGTAGGATTTTTGTGTACAAGCAATATTTATAGCATGGAGATGTGAAGCACTCAGCAGGATTTTTGTGTAGAAGGAATATTTATATGGCTGCATTAATCTCTCGAAATCTAGATTACCCTACCCATGCATTTCTAGTCCATTGCTTTAGTCCAGATTCCAATTTTTTCCTGGATTTTCTATGTTTCTGTATGTGAAATCTGGCCCAAATGATCACAAGAAAGCAATTTTGCATTGAAAACGTTTTTGGGTAAATCTGATTGGATTACACAGCTTCTGTCAATGCTTGCCTGTTTGATTGTTGCTATATTAATGGCAACATTTGGTCTGAATTACAAACTTGCTGCTTTTCTAAAAAACAAGTTTGGATATATATCTGATTATGATATGTTACTGCTAATGTCAATGTCTATTTGATTTAACATTGCTTTAACTTGATATGAAATTTTTTCTATGCATGATACTAAACTTGCTATCTTTTGAACAACAAATATGGATATTATCTGAGAGGAAATCATATCGCTAATGTCAATACCTGTCTAATCAAAATTTTCTTTTTCTTAGGAAAATTATAGGTTTTACTATTACAAAACATGGAGATATTAAATGAGCACAGTTGATTCAGAAGCTTAATGCTGACATTGGTATTGATTTTGTTTTAAATTGATTGATGTGAGTAAAGATGGATTTTAGTGTTTATACATGTGATGTATGATTGTAAACTTGTTTGTGTAAAATATGGCTTGATAAGAAAAATGACAAGATATGACAATGCTTTTGCTTGAGCTTTTCTTTTTCTTAGATAAAGCAGGGATTAACCTCACTGTGATAAAATTATAAAAACATTACTATTTTTTCCTGGTACACTTGATTCCTTCTTTTTTATTTTAAAAATTTATTGATGACAGTATAGATTATAGATTTCTTTGTATGTACAATGTTGGGATTATTGTTAAAAAAAACAATTAAGGAAAATTTGAAATACAGGAACACTATGTAAAACAGGAGCATATTGAGGTGGCAGCCCAAACCAGCAAAGAAAGAAAAGGAAGCTCATGCATATATTATTTAAAGTTGCTTGAAACTCATTGTACAGGATCCTTTCTTCTGAAATTTCCTTTGTAAGACAGTGGTAATAAGTAATCTAGTCAGTTGGGCCATGGTTCACAGGTGAAGTGATT
>VDFB02140986.1:23952-52497 GCA_007258455.2 Sequoia sempervirens | reverse complement strand
ATAATTTCCTTAATATCCTCTTCAAAATTTTCAACATGTTCATGAACCTACAAGGAAATCAGACAAACAAATCTTCTTTGCAAAAGCCAAACATACTCTTGCTATGACCTTGAAAGATATGCTTTTTTTAACTTAACCAAAGATACCATAAGACTTTAGTAGACATGAGCAACTACACCTTAGCAAGGATTTTGAATAAAAATTTAGCATCACTAATATAGCCAAATGAAATATCAAACAAAATTATAACATTCATCTCTACCCAATCAAGACAAAAAAGGAAAAAATAGTCCCAAACCAATTTAGCAAATGAAGACTCAAACAAAATATGCTCAATAGACTACTTCCCACCATACCCCAAATAATAACTACACTCAATAGAAAAATTGTCCACAACAACAAGTATTTTATTCAATAAAAAACCATGCAAAGAAATATTTCTTAAGCCTAATGAAACTAGAACAAATATTAATGAGCCTAATAAGCAAATATGCTACCAAATCATTCACCTCCCAAAGATTTTTAAAGTAATCATGAAACTTATCCACTCTCACCAAATTTTTATAAACATTCTTAGTAGAGATCTTAATCAATTGACTACTACAAACCCATGAAAAATTAAGCCACATACTAGTATCATAACTCCTTTCTAGCACTAGGAAATTATTACCAATAGAAGTAACACTTAAAGAATAAGTTCTTTTCTAAGTATTAGGAATTTCAAACAAAGGCTTGATAACATCCTAAGAAATAATATCATTGTCATTAATAATTTGACCAAAGTTCTTGATTCCTTATTAAACTACTTGAGTGTAGAGCGACTTCTTTGCAAGGCCAAATGTTATTTATGCAATTCCATAGACCACTAGATGAATTTGAATGGATAGAAATGATATAAATTGACTCTACAAATATCCCATTCTACAAAATATTGCTTAACATACTCTTGAGATTTCTAGATTGTAACAAGCCCAATGTTCTACCCATTGATTTCTACTATGTTTAACCCTCAAGTTGTTAATGTTTTAGCTGCGGGAGATATCCTTCTCTCAAAATCAAAATAATAAATGATATATAAATATTATTTTAAAGGCCAACCTAAGATGAAAAATCGCCTTGGTTCTTGAATGAGGCCGACCCTTGTGAAGAGTCGCCTTACTTGTGAAGATGCACCTTACTTTGTATATATGGAAGGAGATGCTCATTCATTTGATTATCAATTTTATTCTCAAGAGACATTCACACTTATTAAGGAGTTCGTGCATCTACAACAAATCATATTATTGCATAAAGAGATTGACATTAAGGAGAGATCATATAATTGTGTATTTGCATCTAAGTGAGGTGCAATTCTTTATTGCATCATATCAACCTTGTGTGTGGCCAAGATTGTAAGCAAATTTCTGCTTCTTTAAATTCAATATATAAGAGAGATATTTTGGTTGGGTTTTTCTCCCTCGAGAAGGAGGGTTTTCCTAGGATAAATTCTGTGTTCTTTGTTCACTGTGTTGATTTTTTTGTTAATTTGCAATTCTGATTAAAACAACAACATGGTATCAGAGCGGGTTCAGGGGAAATTCGATCAAAAGCAATTGCAGATTTAAGATCAGTTCCAGGTGTGGAGGAATTTGAATTTATTTTTAAGCTTCAGGTGCTTTCAAGGAGTTCGATATTTGAAGCTTCAACTGTGATAGAATATTGTTATAATATTGGAGCAACAAGACAATATAGAGATATTAGGAGGAATCACGTTTGAAGGCAGCAAGTCGGATTTAGATATCACTGTGAGAACAAATCTAGAAGCATATGTCTGTGGTGTGGTTGTATATGGAAAATCACAAGTTGTTGTTGGTGTGAGTGGATGTGATGGTACTTTGGTTTCTTGACATTGTTCTGAAGATCTATGCGGGCTGTAATGGAATTATGTTTTGGTTCTTACTAAAGACAGTGTGTAGGTTCTATGTTATCTCCTATCATTCTTGTGTCGTATGGGATATGAGTTTAATGGAATGCTCAGGTCTTAAAAATAGTTTTCATTCTTCAAGTCATATGAGTTTTTTCACATTGGTGTAAAGTTTGGAAATTACTTATGGTGTATACATTTGAGGCTTTAGAGATTAAAGGGAACTCTATCATTTACATTTAACAACTGAGAAGAGACTGCATGACAAGCACCTGACTACATCTATTGACCAACATAAAGAGATAAGTATTTTATGTTTGAATAATGATCATGAAATTTATAGTTAATAATAATTCATGCAATAACATTGGGAATAGTGAATCATGTATGCTTCTAGCATTGATATTTCTCTTCGGGATAGTTTTGAACTATTATTAATCTCTCTAAAATGCTTCTAGGATGGATCAAGGAGCAAAAGGATGATGAGATATTGCATAAGGAATTTAAGGGAGGAAGAGCTTGCTGCATCCTATGAGGAAGACACACATGCTAATGAAATGAACAAACATGAAGACACAACTTGCTGCCATGGGATTGAGTTGGTGGCACATAACTGGAGACGTTTCTTCAAAGAGGAGGAATTAACATTCAGAGGGAGTTTGACAATCCATCAGAGGCAACCTTGGACGAGGAGGTCAAAAGGTTGGTGCTTGGAGCTTCAGAGGGAGTCACATCATCATAAAGATTTGTGTAATGTACATTCCTTTGAGATGGAGGAATATGAGGTGAAAGCCCTTGTAGTGTATATTCCTCTGAGACAGAGGAATCTGAGGTGAAAGCCCTTGTAGTGTATATTCCTTTGAGACAAAGGAATATGAGGTGAAATCCCTTGAAGTGTATATTCCTTTGAGAAATAGGAATATGAGGTGAAAGCCCTTGTGGTGTATATTCCTTTGAGACGGAGGAATATGAGGTGAAAGCCCTTGTAGTGTATATTCCTCTGAGACGTAGGAATATGAGGTGAAAGCCCTTGTAGTGTATATTCCTCTGAAACAGAGGAATATGAGGTGAAAGCCCTTGTAGTGTATATTTCTTTGAGACGGAGAAATATGAGGTGAAAGCCCTTGTAGTGTATATTTCTCTGAGATGGAGAAATATGAGGTGAAAGCCATTGTAGTGTATATTTCTTCGAGATGAAGAAATATGAGGTGCGATCCCTTGTTCATCTCTTAGATTGAGATGAGATGTCATGTTGAGAGACTCTATGACGACATCACGTTGAGAGACTTCGTGATGGACACTTGTGCATATTTTTCTTTCCACACATGGGAGTAGCCATGGTGGACGTATGTTGAGTGACTCCATGACGATATCACGTTAAGAGACTTTGTGATGAACTTTTTCTCAAATGGGTGTAGCCATTCTGGATGTCATGCTAAGAGACTCCATGACATGGATATCTGGAAGGATACCTCCCTAGCTAAGAGGGAGTGTTGATGTTTTAGCTGCAGGAGATGTCCTCTCAAAATTGAAATAATAAATGATATATAAATATTATTTTAAAGGTCGACCCAAGATGAAAAGTCACCTTGGTTCTTAAATGAGGCCGACCCTTGTGAAGAGTCGCCTTGCTTGTGAAGAGGCACCTTACTTTGTATATATGGAAGGAGATGCTCATTCATTTGATTATCAATTTTATTCTCAAGAGAGATTCACATTTACTAAGGAGTTCGTGCATCTATAACATATCATATTATTGCATAAAGAGATTGACATTAAGGAGAGATCATATATTGTGTATTTGCATCTAAGTTAGGTGTGATTCTTTATTGCATCATATCGGCCTTGTGTGAGGCCAAGATTGTAAGCAATTTTTTGCTCCTTTAAATTCAATATATAAGAGAGATATTTTGGCTAGGTTTTTCTCCCTCGAGGAGGGTTTTCCCAGGATAAATTTTTTGTTCTTTGTTCATTATGTTAAATTTTTTGTTAATTTGCATTTCTGATTAAAACAACACAAGTGAATAGTTTATGATACCAACATTTAGCAATAAATTTTTTCTTTTCTAATTCAATAACAAGATGTATATTTGAAATATTCCCATTTTAAACTTTCCCATTGCATTTACAAAGAAACATTACAAAATCCCAAGTAACAATCAATATTACATGATTTCATAATAATATTATCCCATTTACATTTTCTCAACAAAGATAGAGATACATGATTACATACGCAGCTTCCAAGAGCTTAATGAAATAGATATACAAACAAAATGCAATGATCTAGATGTCCCCATTACTGGTGCATACATTCTAGGTGTCCCTAAAACAAGTATTTACATCCTCAAATCCTGTCCGCCAATTGTATGAGGGAGAGCATCACTCAAGCGCTTTTTTGCCAACCATGGACTTACTGCAGTCCCCCGCACATCTTCCTAATTGGTAAGATGGCCCTACCCTTTGACGAAGAGATTGGTTTGATAACCTCATAATACTAGCCTTCCTGAGCATAGAGTTGTGTCCTACATATCTAGAGCTACCATACATTGGCTACAACCTACATGTATGACATTCCTTGTCAAGTATGCAAACTTGGATCACAATGAGTCGATAGTGTAAAAAATGACTACTTACACTACTTTGGCCAAAGAATTCAACACCCAATACTTCAAATGTAGGTCATATGTTCACCCACCCTTAGCTCAATTTGATATTTGACTATTCATACTCTTTTCAATCATAACATGCATTCAATCTATAAGGTGATGACATAGCTCAAAATGATTAACTAGGTTACTCCCTTACCATGGATTATCCTAACCCCAAGAATAACCAAGCTAACCATACATGCACACATACTAAGTGACCAACTAGGTTACTCCGTTTTCCATGGATTATCCTAACCCTAGGAACAACCAAGTTAACCACCCATGTTCAAAGTGACATTCCCATATCTCATGATCCATTCCAAAAGTATAATATCAACATTAAATGACTCCATTTCAAAAGTATAATCTCAACAATAAATGACTTTGTTTCAAAAGTATAATCTTCAACAATAAATGACTCCAAAAAGTATAATCAACAATAAAATGATCAATAAAATCATATAGATTAATCACAACCTATTTCTTCAATAAAAAACAATGCAATAGTTAAGTGTACAATCAGACTACATAGGTAAATCCCAACCTAGAGTTTCAATCAAAAGTGATGCAACAATCAAGTGATCATAAACAATCATAAAACCTCTCTTTTAATATGCTTCAATGTTCACATTCTTATAATGTTCACTACATTCATATCTAAACTAGAGGACATTATTAGCTTGAGAGGAGTTATGTGCTTTTGCACCTATAAGTCCTCTTCATATTATGACTTTGGTTTGCTAGAACGTAAGTCCTCTTCTAGAATACTGTGAATAGGAATAAAATCTTAATTAGAAATTAAAAAATAGCATAATGAAAAAAAACATTTTTCAACCCTATTGTTGAATATTGATATAACAATCAAGTGTACACCCTAACCCTAGGAAAAGACTCTCTTCCTAATTTTAAGGAAATAGGAGTAACCAATCAAGGATAAACTACCAACATGGTTTGTACATCATATCTTATCAATGATGACATGTCTATCATACTATCATTCCCATTCTATTAATAACCTCATTATCCACAAAGGTTTACCTAACATCATAAGTTAACAATTTCAAGATAGAGAATATATGTATATACCAAACAATAGGGTTTCACCAAAACAATACTCTACCAATAATCATGTAAGCTTATCTAAAATAAGAAACAATCTAAGTTCATTCAAGAAAGCTCAACATCCATTTAAATCATCCTTTCCACAAAAAGTTGCATTCATAGACAATATCATTTCAACATTAAAAGAAATAAAATAATAAAATCAATATGTCTAGAATTATAGCTCCAAATGAAAATACTACTTCCCAAGCTCAATTCCCACAGTCATGCTTATTGCTCGTTCTATGCTCGGCCTATCTCCAATTCTAGCCTCTCACAAAAATCTCAACCAATAAAAATGCACAAAACAAACTCTCTTTCTCACTAAAGCATTCACTTGCATAGAAAACTAAAACAAATTAGGAATGAATAAGAATAAATTAGAATAAATGAGTGAACCAAAATGTAGAGAATATGCATCTATATATACTTAAAACTGAGAAACTCAATGCTACAAACAAGCTACTAAATCCACCACCTTTTCTCTTCTTACTACCACCATACAACAACAAGCTAATTCTCCCTCTAAAATGCATTGACTCAACCAACAAGAATGAGATGTGGCTGCTTCAAACTCTTAATATGCAACACATAAATAGTTCATATATTCTCAGCTTCTCAAATGAGGATGAGTTGCCTCTTTCAAGTGACAACATTGACTCTTTTTACTGAGTCAAATATAGAAATGCACACCTATAGGTTTCTTAATTGCTAAGCAAGTTGACTACCTTCTCAAGCTTCAACTAGCTCTAGCTTGACAAAGTCATTATGCTCATATTTAGCCATGTTAGTTTTAAGACTTCTATTTGCTTTACTCCACCTATTATGGCATTGCATTTTACAACTCATTATGTTGGTCATGGGTTTTAATATTTGCACCAGCTTTAAATGAAATGCATCACTTCATATTTAGCACAACTTTGAGCGCTTTACCAACTCCATTTAAAATTATTTGCTTGCATTCAAAATAGTTCCTTGCAAACTACACACTATGCATAAAAGTCCCTTTCATATGCGCTACACACATTTACTAATATGCTACTAGCTTTATATAGCCATTTACTAATGTATTACTCAAGGCAAACAATATATGTGCATAGTTAAGCCATGGTATATAAGGCTATATCTATTCAATGAATGCACATTATATAAATATATATGCATTGAGTTTTGCTTTGTAACATTACATATTATATATATATCATTATATATATATATATATTAATGTATATATATATTAAAATCAATAATTGCCAATCATATATACATTGATTATTTTATATATATATATATATATGTACATTAATATGTATGTATATACATATATGTAATACAATACACACATATACATATGGTTATACTCATATTTTATTATTTGAATATCCTTGATAATCACATGTATTTTTATATTGATCGATATATATATATATATACACACAAAATGTGTGTGTGTCTATGTATATCCTTTATGTCCAATTGATATCCTCATGCATATGATATATCTGTGCATGGGTATGCGTAAGTATTTCTACTTACGTATATGCTCACATGCATGAGTTATTGTTTTCACACACACACACACACACACACACATATATATATATACATATATATACATTCTATGTATATAATCATCAATTAACATAAATACATGAAGAAGAATTTAAACTCAATATAAATATTTAATCACGTAATTCAAACATAAGAACAATCAAAAAATCAAAAACCAAAACCATTACAAATCATCTCCAAACTATGGCTGAAGGTTTACTTACCAATTCCCGAACTAACTCAACTCAACTTGACCAACTAGGGTGTAAGTGTTTGATGGCTCAAATAGGTAGATTAAGGGTTACCAAACCAAGCTCTTCTCCTGAGTGATACTCCCCCTCTCTTATCTGAGGGCTTGATTCTTTCCTGCATCCAACTTAGTGGATCACAAATGTAGTCGTTCACATGAAATTCATTTGCATCATAAATCATTCGCACCATCAAAGCATTAAAGTAATCATATTGCAATACATATTCCTTCACCATATTTTCCATTAGTATATACAAAACATAATCACACCTTAAAAAGCAATAACATCTTAATGCATATTTAAGTATTTCATTCACCTATTAAACATATTAAAGCCATGATTTACATTATCATCATTTTTTTACTCATGAAGGTAAAATTAACTTGGTAACTAAGAGACAAGGTGTAACATGCTTCCCCCCTTGTGAATCATCGTCCCCGATGATTTAAAGTACCAAAACACAGATAAAATCACATAAAGGTTTTACTTTCCATTTTCCAAATCATGTAGGAAATAAGTAAATATCCAACTAATCTTCCCTCATAGCACGACCCCTTTGCAATCTTGTCCTTCCTGAACCTTGCACTGAGTGACTTTGTTAATGTATGGGAAGAATTTGTGTGCTTCAAGCAAATTTTCTCTCCAAAGAACTATGCACCACAATTACATTGACTCATATATACATCATACATACAATAGTGTATATATCGTACATGACACCTATACCACAATGACTAGAAAAACACGTTCTCATTGGCTAACACACAATTATCCTTAGTGTAACCCAAATAGAAAAGGAATGTTGGTGCATTGCAGACTACACTGTGGGTCCCATCCTTCCTCCGATATTTACACCGTCGGACAACTCAGAAGCCGAGACTGTTCATCACTAACACTAATATTTACCTTATGCATAATAATACTACCCCTTGACTACTATCCAACTCGAGCATAATACTGCCTTTAGACACTTGTCAATCCCGAGCATAATAGTACTAATTCTTAATTCAAGGTTTGTATCAACAAAGTTTTCCTTGATCATTTCAATTTATTCTTCCATTTATGAAAACATTTCCGATCGAAGGTTAATCCTATTTCCTAGCTTATCCCAACTTATAGGATTTTATCCCTTCTTCCTGTATAATGTTTCAAATTAATCAAATTTTTAATGATAGAATTTTTTGCAATAAAAGTATTCTATAAATCCTCCAAGATTTGGTTTATCCCTTTAGCTGACTAGTTGACTCAAAGTAATAAGTTGAGCATACATTCAATTGAATTTTCAACAAGGTGATCATGGTTTATACAAAACCTTAACGTTTCTTGTGTGTCCTTATCTGAGATAACCTTCTTAGGAACAATAAGAAACTGCTTTACACAAATTTGTTGTTTAGGACTGGTATCCTACAAATCAAAATTTCCAATAAGAAATTGGTTACCTTGGTGAGTTTGTCGACCATAACATTATGCCAGTTCCATCGACATAGAAAATCAAAACTATCTAATGATCATCCACTTCCTTCCTGGAATTTTTTGAGAGTATACAAGTCCTGTCAGTGATGACATGTTGTCTTCATCCTTTGACATTCTGGACAACTTGCTACATTACTTTGTTTCCTTACAGATTATAGTGGTTCCACATCAGTGAAATAATTTGTCATTGCAATGTTTCCTGAATATGCCATCAATTTACCTCATTTCATTCCTTACTCTCCCAGAATTTGGTACATAGGTTCTTCCTCTGATTTATATAGTCCATCCCGACTAAGTGAAACCTCTTCCATGGACTTATGCCACATTTTATTCTCGAAATATAATGATTAGATATTATTGACTAGTTATAACTCCTCCATGTTAGGGCATCCATATCTTGGCTTTCTTTTTCCCTCAAATTATTTCCAAAGTCATAGTCTAATTTCAACTCAATCTATCTCTTCTGATGAGCATTCATAATGTTAGATCATGTTGGTTTGATATTATCTCCCAAAATATGTTCAAATAATTTATGCGTAGATAGTTACCAAGCATGAACATTTTTTTGATAGCTCAAAATCAAGTGGAACATGGTTTCGTTCATAAATATTCCCTTTCTTATTTCATAGGTGATAATCTTGCCTTTCTTTGAACAAGCGTACTACCTAACTGGTGCAGGAGCACCTACCCAAGTGCCTAAGTGCAAGCTTATTTTGAAGGTTTTGGTTTTAAATCCTTTTGTTGTTTTTGGTAATGTCTTTCATACCATCTAGATTGTGGTTGAGGAATTTTTGGTTCCTAGATAGAAGTTGAATAAATTGGAATCCTTTTGTGTGGTTGTTTATTAAGTTATAGCAAAAGTTGGAAAACACACTGTGTTTTCCAAAAACATGCTTTTGGCCATTCTTAGGCTCGGGGAAGTAAACCTAATGGTTTCTTGGCATTGTAAAAGAAAACTCTCGACTTTTCAAGAGGGTTGGATGTTTTGAATATTGGCAGTCTTCATGAGAATAAGGAAAAACAGTGATTTTGTTGTGTAAGAAAATCAGTTTTTTGTTCTTATCTTGCGTGACAGTTGCTAGATGATTTGAAGAGGCATTTTATTGTTTTGGATAGCATGCAAAGAAGTCTCTTGAAGCATCCTTTTAGCAAGATAGACAGCTAGTTCATCACATTTCATCTTTTGTAAATTCTGTGTTTTTGTTAGTTGCTATTTTGACTGGTTAAGCTCAAAAAAATGGAGTTTTAGTTTGTTTTCTGTCCGTACCAAGAAGTATGGGCGTTGTGGAAACAAGACTAAACTCCATTCTTGTAAATAATATAGATATAGGGGTCAGTAAAGGTTCAAGAAGCATGCTAGTGACTGTTCCTAGGCGAGCTTGAAGGCCCGACAAGGAAAGACAATCAAAGACAAGACCCTAACGTGGTAGGGGTGTGAGATAATTAACATCTTAAGAGTGTGGATGGATGCAGGAACCTTCACAAAGGTTGGGCAGGAAGATAGGACCCGTGATTGAACATCTGGAGGCTTGTAAAGCAAAATAGATCAAGAAATGTCAAAGAAACCCTAGTTTCTTGTAAAACTTGTGTTATGCCTGTGTACGGACAGAGAGAGGCCCAAACCTTAAAAATCTTTTAGTGTTTGGAATTTAAGTTAGGGTGCCAGAAGGGAGTTATTCCTAACCAGTTGAAGGAGGGGAGTTCTAATCAGTTTTCTTGTGCAAGGAGGCCTAAAAGGGGCTCAAAGCTTGTAGCCCTGTCCAACCCTAAAACATAAATTTTGTGATAGCGATGGAGAACCAAAGCATGGAGGTTGATCAGGATCCTTTGTAGAATGGTTTTGAAGCCATGAAAGCTTTACACACTCCTGCAACAAGTTGGGAAGCGATTGGAGTATCAACTAGTCTTTAGGGAGAATAAGGGCTAGTGAGTGAATGAGAGGAAGAGCATCAAGTCAGGCTTGGTGAATGAATTGAAACTTGATAGCAGGGTTGGCAGGGAGGACCAGGGGTGCCTAATAACCTTTAGGACCTATAGGTTGAATGGTGGAGAGAAACACCAAGGGGTTATCAATTGGAGACCCAGAGCATTGAGCCAGTGTTTGACTCAATCCAACCCTGTCCCTATCACTAACCTTTTTCCAAAGCATTAATAATAAACACAATTGTCTTCTGACATAAGAAATTATAAAATTGAGTTATAATTACATATCTTTCATTTGGTCAAAAGCCTCTATCTTTTCTTGACCATACCAAATCTTTCAATAATAGTTCCAATACTTTAACCTTCAACTTCAACAACCTTGTTGTGGTCATTGAGTACGATAATTTGTTTAAAATTTCTCTTATACTAAAATATATCATTAAACTTCATTGAATTCCTATTCGATCTTTTCTAGATCCATAAATTTTCTTCTTCCCAACTTGGTATTTCCAAGACTTATATAACATTATATCATCTTTGAACTTCATGTAATCTTCTATTTGATTTTCCTTGTTGGCTTTTGATAGTTGAATGACTATTACTTTCCTTTCTTACCCTCCATGGTTTACCTTAAATATACTTTTTGCTTCCAAAATTGGATTCATCATCACCCTCTAATCTCTTAGAATTGGCAATTGGATCCATAGTAACGAGATCTAATGAATAATCAACAACTTTGCTAGCTAAGATATACTCTAGTATTTCATTCCAATTCTCTTTTCCATGTACACTGATAGCCTTTTCACCATAGTAGAAGAATATCCCATATCTACAAAGCCCCATTTGTTGATCTATTAAATGAGCTTGCTTGAGGATCCCTTTGTCAAATGCATCTTCACCTTTGTGAGTTGTTTCATTTCCTAGCCCATTCAGGTCTCTGACCTTTATTCTAAGGTACCAACTTTCACTCTTTATTTTGATCAAATCATCGCAAGATTTTAATCTTGTTTGAACCAAGATTGTCATAAGGTTATTTTCCCTCCTAAATACCTCTTCTAGTTGATTCTGGTTCACAATATGTTGACTTTTCGTTTAAAATTTCCAGTTTATGCTAACAATTAGTTTCTCCAATTAAGCATTGGTACAAATAGACATAAACCACATTCGTAGATTCATAGTATCCTTATTTAATCCTCAATCCTTAACTCTTTGTAACTATAGGTTGCTTAAAAAAAAGAGGGTTTACTTCAGTTCTTTCTCACCCTCAAAGTCGTTTAAACAATTTTGAAGGGTGGAGGTACTCATCGGTAATTCCTCCATAACCTTCCTATTGAACCTGTTGCATAACTTCCGCAATCCAAGGGTGTTTCTTAATGAGTTGTTGGTTTAGGAGTTTCAACACCAGGGACGATTCTTTCCTAGTCCCAAATTTAGATAAGTTTTAGGAAAATTGATTTTCCTCGTCCTTCATTTCCCATGCCATCTTGGCATAAGAAGTTTTCAACCATTATCTACTGATAATGTGTACATATTACTTACGTAATGAGTTCTTAGGTTCCAGTGTTGAACCTAGTAGCTCTGATACAACGTGTAACAAGCCCAATGTTCTACCCATTGATTTTTACTATGTTTAACCCTCAAGTGAATAGTTTATGATACCAACGTTTAGCAATAAAAATTTTCTTTTCTAATTCAATAACATGATGCACATTTTGAATAATCCTATTTTAAATTTTCCCATTGCATTTACAAAGAAACATTACAAAATCCCAAGTACCGATTCCATATTACATGATTTTATAATAACATTTTCTCCTTTACAATTTCTAGAAAAAGTTAGAGATACATGATTACATACATAGCTAGTCTAAGAGCTTAATGAAACATATATACAAGCAAAATATAATGATCTAGATGCCCACAATGTTGGTGCATACCTCCTAGACGTCCCCATTACCGGTGCATACATTCTAGGTTTCCCAAAAATGGTGCTTACATCCTCAAATCCCAGTTGCCAATTGCATGAGGGAGAGCATCACTCAAGCATTTTTCCACCAACCACAAATTTACTTTAATCCCCCAAACATCTACCTAACTAGTAAGATATGGCCCTAACCTTCAATGAAGAGATTCGTTTGATAACCTCATAATACTAGCCTTCCTGAGCATGGTGTTGTGTCCTATATATCTAGAGCTACCATACATTGGCTACAACCTACATGTATGACGTTCCTTGCCTCGTATGCAAGCTTGTATCACAATGAACCGACAGTGTAAACAATGGCTACTTACACTACTTTGGCCAAATAATTCAACATCCAGTAATTCGAGTGTAGGTCGTATGTTCACCCACCCTTAGCTCTATTTGATATTTGACCATTCATCATAACATACATTCAATCTAAAAGGTGATAACATAGCAAACTGATTAACTAGGTTACTCCCTTACCATGGATTATCCTAACCCTAGGAATAACCAAGCTAACCATACATGCACACATTCTAAGTGACCAACTAGGTTACTCCCTTTTCCATGGATTATCCTAACCCTAGGAACAACCAAGTTAACCACCCATGTTCAAACTGACATTTACAAATCTCATGATCCATTCCAAAAGTATAATCTCAACATTAAGTGACTCCATTTCAAAAGTATAATCTCAACAATAAATGACTCCATTTCTAAAATATAATCTTCAACAATAAATGACTCTAAAAAGTATAACAAACAATCAAATGATCAATCAAATCATATAGGTTAATCCCAACCTATTGCTTGAATAAAAAATAATGTAATAGTTTGTGTACAATCATACCAGATAGGTTAATCCCAACCTATGGTTTCAGTCAAAAGTGATGCAACAATCAAGTGATCATAAACAATCATAAAACCTCTCTTTCAATATGCCTCAATATTCACATGCTTGCAATGTTCACTATATTCATATCTAAACTAGAGGACATTATCAGTTTGAGAGGAGTTTTATGCTTCTGCACCTGTAAGTCCTCTTTATATTACAACTTTGGTTTTCCAGAACGTAAGTCCTCTTCTAGAATTTTGTGAATAGGTATAGACTCTTAATTAGAAATTAAAAAATAGCATAGCCAGAAAATACGTTTTTCAAACCTATTGTTGAATATTGATATAACAATCAAGTATACACCCTAACCCTAGGAAAAGACTCTCTTCCTACTTTCAAGGAAATAGGAGTAACCAATCAAGGATAAACTACCAACATGGTTTGTACAACATCATATCTTATCAATGATGACATGTCTATCATACTATCATTCTTGTTGTATTAATAACCTCATTATCCACAAAGGTTTACCTACATAATAAGCTAAGAATTTCAAGATAGAGAATATATGTATATACCAAACAATAGGGTTTCACCAAAACAAGACTCTACCAAGAACCATGCAAGCTTATCCAAAATAAGAAATAATCTAAGTTCATTCAAGCAAGATCAACATGCATTAAAATCATCCTTTCTACAAACAATTGCATTCATAGACCAATATCATTTCAACATAAAAATAATAGAGTAATAAAATCAACATGCCTAGAATTATAGCTACAAATAAAAATACTACTTCCCAAGCTCAATTCCCACAATCACGCTTGCTACTTCTATGCTCAACTTATCTCTAATTCTAGCCTCTCACAAAACTCTCAACCAATAAAAATCCACAAAACAAACTCTCTTTCTCACTAAAGCACTCACTTGCACAAAAAACTAAAGTAGAATTATGAATGAATAAGAAGAAATCAAAATGAATGAGTGAACCAAAGGGTAGAGAAGTTGCCTCTATATATACTTAAAATTGAGAAACTCAATACTACAAACAAGCTACTAAATCCCCAACGACCTTTTCTCTTCTTACTGTTACCATACAACAACAAACTAATTCTCCCTCTAAAATGCATGGACTAAGCCAACAAGAATGAGATGTGGTTGCTTCAAACTCTTAATATGCAACACATAAACAATCCATATATTCTTAGCTTCTCAAATGAGGATGAGTCGCCTCTTTCAAGTGACAACATTGACTCTTTTTACTAAGTTTCCTGATTGCTAAGCAAGTTGACTACCTTCTCAAGCTTTAGCCAACTCTGGGTTGACAAAGTCATTATGCTCATGTTTAGCTGTGCATTGATTTTTAGAATTATATCTGCTTTACTCCACCTATTATGGCATTGCATTTTACACCTCATTATATTGCGCGTGGGTTTTAAATTTGCAACAACTTTAAATGAAATGCATCACTTCATATTTAGTGCAACTTTAAGCTCGTTACCAACTCCATTTAAAATTATTTGCTTTCATTCAAAACACTTCCTTGCAAACTATGCGCTATGCATAAAACTCCCTTTCATATGTGCTATACATATGCGTTGCACACATTTACTATGCTACTGGCTTTATATAGCCATTTACTAATCTATTACTCAAGGCAATCAGTATATGTGCATAGTTAAGTCATGGTATATAAGGCTATATCTATTCAATGAATGCACATCATATAAATATATATGCGTTGACTTTTGCTTTATAACATTATATATTACATATATATATCATTATATATATATATAAATTAAAGTATATATATTATATAGTGTTCGACCACTATAATATATATATATATATAAATCAGTAATTGCCAATCATATATACATTAATAATTATATATAAATATATATATATGTACATTAAAATGTATGTATATACGTATACAATAAAATATGCACATGTACATATATAATTATACTGATATTAATAATCCATGATAATCACATGTATTTTTATATTGATCGATCGATATATATATATCATTTATGTCCAATCGATATCCTCATGCATATGATATATATGTGCATGAGTATGCATAAGTATTTCTACTTACGTAAATGCATGTACATATACACTCACATGGATGAATTATCATTTTCACATATATATACATATACACATCACAATGATGAAAAGCATGAAGAGGGACCATCAAGGAAGATGGAAGCATGGATATGGAGGTGACTCTTCATATCACCAAAGAACCAACTCTCCAGCTCCCCCTTTTTAGGATCTCTAGAACAAAATTAAAAAGTATGGTAACAAATTCCTTAGAAGATTGTAATACCTTAAACAAAGATTGTAATGGGGTATATGACAATGCTAGAGAGAAATTATGGATAACAAGAATAACAATCTTAATAATCCCACCTCAAAAAGTGATCAAGAAAATAAATATTTTTCATGGAAAGGGAAAAGAAAAGTTAAATAATATACGGCGTGAGTTGGATTTGTTAAGAACTTTTCATATTGATTAACTGTCAAAGTACCCATTCATTGAACTAGTGGAGTATAAAAAAAATTGTGAACCTTCGATAGAATGTAGATGTAAGGAATATGGCAGGCATAAGAAGTTATAGCTAAAAGTTGACACCATTGGAAAATGTTGGTAAATATTATGAAGAGTAAATTATAGATAGAGAGGGGAAATAGTGATAAAATGGAAAAAAGGAATAATTTCTTCATATTATGCATGCCTTAGGAATAATCACTACAAAAATGATAAAATGTAAACAAAAATAAATAGTTAAATAGATATGCATAAAGAGAACACACTTCATGGGTTTATTCACATGTGGATCCATAATCAACAATAATTTAGATCATGTTTTCATAGGGATACATAAGATAGGTGTCATAACTAAAATTGAGTGAGATATGGAGATTTACACAACATATTTATCCAAATCAGCAGTCTCCTATGGGCCACCATTTGGATTAAACCTATGTCTATGCACTCAACAAAGTATCAAGTATAATTACTCCATACAAGATACTCAAATTATATCATAAACATCCATTGTGACATAATATCAATAAACTACATAAAATGAAAATGGCACTCAATCCAAATGATCCAAATAACACAAATATAGAAATGGATAATCATCGCAAACATAATGTTGAGATAGATAACATAATCAAATCACATATAAAAATATAGTAGATGCAATAAGCTTAAAACATTAAAAATCTCATACTACATAATTAGGCACTAGAATCCAATATAAACCATCAATGATAAAGTACATTTATGACAATATAAAATATTACCTATACATATGGTTTCAAAACCAAAGTAGAATCAAGAAAACATACAAGACACCTATTCTTAAGGAATTAGAAACCCAAATGAAATCCTTAGGATTCAAGCTACTTTTCATCACTTCAACATAGTTTATCACCATGTCCAAATTACCCTTGAAGGTCATCTTAATGTAAAACACAACTAGAGCTTGGACCACCACCTTATCTAGGAGGCAAGATTGGACCTACATGACATATTCTATGGTAATGTTTGTATTTACTCAACTTGTAACCTCACCTTGAATCAAATATTCAACAAGAACAATGATAATTATTGTTTGTGTTAATATTGAGTTATATTTAAAAAATTGTGCAAGTTGGTGCCCCATAACCTTCATTTTAAAATTCACCCCCTTATCTATGATAATTCTAGCGAAATCCATTATAATTGAGAGAAGTTCAAAAATCAATAACGACGAGGGATGAATGGTAGAAATCCCAATGTTTCACCAAGTACGTTATTATTATTCCATGCCTTCAAATTAATGAATCCTCATCATCTTCGTAGGATCTAAATCTCGATTAGAAATAAGAACATTAATGGAGAAAATCCTCAAGGTAGTAAAGACTAGAGAACCCATTTCCCTCATATACTAAGAGTGAACAATAAGCCACCTAATCATGTCAAGCCAATTAATGACATAATGCATAACTTGTTATAACTACAAACATAAACCCACATCAATATTCTATATTAGGCTACTAGCACCATCAATACATGCTCTCATCAAGATAGACATTATTACAATCTTTAATAATTTAATAAGGTATAAGGAAAAGACATGTGGCCCCGTCATCTATCCTACCATACCAGTAATAACCATTTTCCAACTAGAATATGGTTTTTAATTTTGTTACTTATTTTCCCAAAAGTTTGTGTGGGTAGGATTTATTTCATAATAGAACATTAGTCGTTAATCAATGTTAACCAAACAATGTATGTTTCTTCTTAATTCAAGTTGATAATTTATCAAATGAATTATTATTCATCCATTTATGTTAGAATATATTTGTCATCTATATCATATGATAATTTAAAACTACTCAATAATTCATCTAATGAATTATTTTATCTCTTTGAATTTAATTAATAAAATATTAAAAATAATTATTTGTTTTTATGAATCCAACTATAATCCACTATTTATGATATGAACATCTTATTGCTACTTTGATTTCAAAAGGGATGATAAAAAATCCATGAAAAGAAGGCTTGAAAGATGCTTTGCATAAATGGGGAAGGTACAAATAAAAAGGAGGTCCTAAAGGGGATAAGAAAAAATATAGATGAAAGTATAAAGGACGTTCCAAAACCTTAGGGAAGAGAAAAGTGTTGGAACTATAGAAAGAGAGGACGTGTAAAGAATCGATGTGGAAACAAGAAAAAGAGTTCATATTCTTTCATAAAAATTATTTTGATGATGGTGATAATTATTTTTTATTTATTTTTACTAGCACTATTAGTGATGATGCTTGACTTATTGATTTAGGCTGATCCTACCATAAGACTCCTCATAGGGAGTGGTTTTCTACATATACAACTGATGATAGAGGAGAGTTTTTCCTTGGATACAATAGTACCAGGTGGATTAATCGTAAAGGAAAGGTACAATTGTGTTTCAATGATGAAAGGGTTAAAATTCTTGATGATGTTTTGCATATTCCAAGACTTGTGAGAAGTTTACTTTCTAGATCGAAGTTAAATAATTTTGATTTGCATGACATTTGGCAAGTTTGGTTTTAGGTTGGTAAGAGGAAACTTGGTGGTTTCTTAAGGATCTTGGATTGGGACCTTGTTTAGGTTAAATTCCTCCACAATTTCTAATTTTATAAATACAACACTAAAAACACATATAGTGGCACTGATGTTTGATTCAAATAAGTGAAAAAGGTCTTGTGACCATTCTTAATAAACTTAACTTTGATGTCTCTCCTAAAGGGAACCTATGTCGGGTGGCAAGGGGTGGAATTCTCCAAGACCATAGGGGAAGAATGATTTTTTCTTATGCGGTTAATCTTGTCATTGGGACTTCTAGTTTTGTTGAGGTGGCAACAACCTATCATGGTATTCAATTGGCTAATCATAGAGGCTTCACTAAATTGGCTATTGAAGGGGACTCTAGGAATACAATCATGATGTTGAATAGTGAAGCCTCCCCTAGCTGGTCGTTACGTGACCTCATTATTTTTGTTCATTTATACATGATGGGGTTATGACAATGCCAAATAAGGAACATCTATTGAGAAGGGAATTCAACTGTGGATGGGATGGCCAATTTAGGAGCCTTTGTTAAAAACATTAAAGTTTGGGATGATGTTCTAATAATCTTGGAACACATGAGAAAATCAATCATAAATGAAGCGACCTTTCAAATTGCATAATATGCCAGAGATTGATCTATATCTCTCTCGAGATTGTTATGATAACACATATCCTTTTAGTAGCATGAGAGAATTATTACTTCTTGTTTATAGTTCTCATATCAAGCTTGCCTCATCTATGGTTTTGCTAAAAGCTTCTAGAGTCATCAGAGGCTAGGTTTAAACTATTATTCCATTGCTAAACTATCAACTAATATGGGTGGGGATCTGGTTCAAGAAGATCCCAATAGTTGTGACTCTTTGAGAAACTACCTTGAGTTATGGCCTATCCTGCAAAAAGGAAAGCTCTCCTCGTACGTTGAAGCCATGAAGGGTCATGAGCCTAACCTTTCTATTGAATTTATGAATTCCAAGAAGAGAGACCTTGTCAAGGTTTGTGGTCTCTCCTTTTTGATCTTTGTGGAGCTTATATCAGTGGCTATGGGCCTCCTCGAGGAAGATAATATTCCCGAAAAACCTAAAGGGCACTACCAAAGAGATATGGATAAATTATTAAAGGTGGAAAAGTCAACAAGTTGCAAAATGGTTACAATAGAGGACTTGCCTAGTGTATGAAAGAAGATAGTCAAGGTGTTAATGAGGTATGTTACCCTTGATGGTCACTTTCAAATATTTCATGCCCATTTATTTCCCATGTTAAATAATTTTCACCACAATATTCAAATAAACTTTGCCTTTTGGATTTACTCCTCATTGGAGCAATTTATTAAAGTTGTTCAAGATAATGGGAAGCCACTACCCCTTCATCAAGGTTTGATTTACAAACTATATTGGTATAATGTGGCTCTTTCTTTGCCCTTATCTTCCCTCCTTTTTTTTAACCATGCCCTTGTTCATAAGAGTGCTACTGATATTTTGGAGGATAAACCTGTTACCCCCGTTTCGGCTACTTATTCCACCCCCTTCCATCACCCCAAAGCCACAAGGTCTAACCCCCCTCAAGACTCTAAATGAAAAACCTTTGTGTCTAATGTCCCCACTCTCTCACGTAAGTAAAAAGTGTATTTTGAGGAACCCCCCAAATTTCCATCTCAGATGACAATTCTGGGTCCTCTTAGTCCCCATTGCTAGATGCTACCCCTAGAGACTCCCCCCATTTCTCCTCATCTGCATAACTTTTCTACTAGTCCCCCCTCTTCCCCCAAGCTGGATGTTGACTAGACTTAGGAGCCTGAGGATACTCCTATGGACACCCCTAACCATTGTGAATTATGCCTCCCTGAGGGAGAAGTTGGATGAGCTTTTCAAAGCCACCAACATTCACAACAACATCCTCAAGTGATTGTTGTCCCAATTGATTACGACAAAGGATAAAATTCAAAAAATGGACACTGATGTGCTCAAAAGACTCAAGATTGGTTGGGTGAAGAGGAGAATGCAGATCAATGGGATGTGCTGAGAAGAATGACACAAACTTTTGACAGTTGGGCAACTCTAGAAAAAGAGGTTTAAAAAATGATCAGGTCCTTTGAGGAGTGTACAAGATTGAGAAATGACGTTTGTAATCCCCATTGTAATTAAGACAAGATCCTCAGTTTGCAAGAGATAATTGAGTGCAACAAGGAAATGGTGAAGAACACGGCAGTCACCATTCAGGTGTTTCATCAAGAGCTTAAAACTTGTCATGCTAAGCATGCCAAGGATGAACATTCGGAGGCTCCTCCTACTAGCTCTATGGAGGCTATTCTGCTGCAGCTAAATCATTTTAATGATTTCTAGAAATTTTGTATAATGGTGGTTATGTGCAATGGTTGTTTTTTGTTTACTGCTCGAGACAACAATATTAATTCTCCTCTTGACAACCCCCATTTTTTTCTATCCCAGCTATGTTTTTGGTGATCTGTGTTAATGTAGCTGCTAGTTGTCCTTGAAATTGTATGATCATTTATCTGGGTAGTAGTTTTGTAAACTAACTGCAGATTCCACCTAATTGCTGTTTTTCTTGTGTCTAAAATTAAGCACTAACTGTTTGTGGACTTAGATCCCTTGTTATATTAAATATCTTTTCCCCTGTGCAAAAACGAGTGTGGCAAAGAAAAATTTATGTAATTTAGTTAAGTAGCAAGGCAAATTGCTTCCTGTCTAGATACCCTCTTGCTGGGTATACAGAACTGAGAATTAGGCTTTTACCATGTGCAGAAGGGAAAGCTTTTGTGTAGCAATGTATCCCACTTCTCTCATTTGTGGTTGGAGAATTCCACAAGTTGGTATGCTGCATTCATTCTGGATGTAGCCACCACAATATCACACACTGGGCATGGTGAACTACCTGTTGGTCAATGTTTGAACTAGTGTGTACTTAAAAATGGCTGCAAGCATTTGAGCTGTGAGCGTCACAAGCTCAAAATCAAATCTAGGTATATCAACTTTTTAAGAAAGTGATTTTGAATATATTCTTTCCAATTATGGCAGAAATCTAAGGCACTCAATCCTCTTCTTTCATTCACTTTTAGTTGATTTCATAAGAAGATTTTATACATAATATTCTTCCCAGATATCTTATTGGAACTTGGTACCTAACAGACATTGGTGGGATTAATTCAAGGCACTAGTCTAGCTGGCAGAAAGAAAACTGAACTCCAAGATTCTGAAATTAAGAGAAGATTCCTTATCATTGAATATCTCCAATAATCATAATGTCTTACTTGTTATTAGAAGATACATTAAATATACAGGAAATTATATAATCAACTGAGAGGAAGCGCAAAGAGTGCAGACTTAGACCAAAATTGTGAAACTCAATGCCATTTGTGAATCTTCAAAATCCATTCTCATGGGTCAGCCTTGTAATATGATTTAAGGTAAACAATTTGGAAATTATTTCTAAGAACATCGCTAAAAAATAAGGCCCCATGTTTCTTACATATGAAAAACTGAATTTAATGGCATTTCAAACTACAAGCTAGCAAGATATTGCTAGCTAAAGGCAGGCATTCACTGTCTGATTCAAATGAAAAGAAATTATACAATATTCTCTTTTATTTCTCTTGTATTTGACTCTATACTACCTGACTATTCTTGCAAAAAATGCCAAGAGTTATTACCTTGAGCTTAAATTCTAAACTAGGACTCCTAAGGCCAGATTGCTCGAGACCAGAGTTAGCAATTCACTTCCAACATGAAAATTGATGGCTTTCTAAGGTTCATAGCCCTTTTACTGTGTGTCATCTTCATGGTACAGATACAAGCCAAGGCCAAATCGAGCACATGCTCTTTGAAATGACAATGCCTCTGCCACTTGCACAGGGTCTTCAAATTTATCATCATCCAGGGATACAGTTCCTGATGCCTCCCGGTAAGCCTGTAATATTAGAAACTGTCAGTGACATTGAAGAATAAAATAGTGAAAGAGAAGAAAGGGAAAAAATTGAGGGGACTAACTTCCCATTCAAGGGTACTAAACATGTTAAAAATCTGAATCGTCATCCACCCCATATCACAATTACAACAAAAATAAGTCACTGTTTCTTTTTATGAATAGTGTGAAAATAATTCATTTAAGTGAAAACTTCTTCGATGTAGCGAATCAATATCTGCTTCCAGGAACTCATCTCATTCTGGCCTTGAATTGAAATGTTTGCACTAGAAGAATAATCTCAGACCAGTTTACAGTCACAAAAGTAAATGGCAGTCTCCCAGTAACCGATCCTACTTATGAAAACTTTTTTATGTCAGGTCATCATCAAAGCAAAAGAAGTTCCTACTAGGAACCCCAGGAAACTCTAGTCCCTATCCCCACATCTCAAGGTCATTATATATAATATAGCCACACCCTCATCTCCACATCCCATGCCTCCAGGTAACGGGTCCTACTTATGAAATTTTTTTTTTTTTAATTTTAGATCACCATCAAAGTGAAAGAAATTTCTACCACGATCCCTACCCCATAATAGGGTGGCTCATAAATAGACTATGATTCATGGGCTCAAACAAAAGAAGGGTCTATGACCCCAAAAACATTGGGGTAAAGAACAGAGCAAAATATGAAGTCTGTATTAAGATTGCATCTGACACTGCCATTTATGCTCTGTAGAGGACATGTGTACCAGTAGGCTTGCAATATCTGATGCAACCTTCATATAGGCTACATACTTTGCTCCAAGATAATTCTGCTCAATAAATAACACATAATATTTTGGACACAGTTATTATTAGTTCTCCAATGATAATAAGTTAACTAAATTGAATTCCTACACTAATAGAAAAGTCATGAGAAATATGTATCTAATGTTTCGAAGGAGGATTGGAATGAAGTGACATCCAAAGCTCCTAAGACTCTGCCTGTGTTAAGATTGTGTTCATACTAAATATGCTTACATAATTACCGAAGCTCAGACTAAAATGTATTATCAAATGCTACAAAATAAGTCCAGTTAGTGACATCCACAATAAATTACAAAAACCCCACACTGAAAAAATGCTGAGAAATGATAATACCCCAAGGCTACTAAAGAAGCAGCATACCATACATTAAGAAATTATAAGCCTGTTGGCATTTCAATTAGCACCTCTGGAGTGCTTATTGGAAACGGTCAGCTATTGCAAGTGTGTAGTGTTTGCTTCTTCAAATTGAGAGGGGAAGATCCCTCTTGTTGCTGATTTTTCGTAAAAAGAAAAGTAAACTACTGTTCCTATCTGTTTTACTCAGCGGCAGGACACTGCAGCTAAGGTTTTCTCTGGTTTCGGAAGATCTTAACTACAACTAAACTAGCTTTTAATCTATCCTATCTCCTCAAGATAAACAAAGCATGAGGGCATAGGAGTGGGAATGTAAGGTTCGATCACTCGGACGAATTAGTCTCCCAGGATGCATCCAAAGGCTCCGAACTCCCAGATTTATACTGAAATAAAATCCACACAAGTAATCCAGACGGTAGGTTGTATCTCAAGATTCCGAAGGAGGTACCAAGACCTTTCTGAGGTGTAGGCTGAAAAGTAAACTACTTGAAACAACAAAAGGACGATAATCTAACTTTCTAAATTCCCAAGGAGATACCGAGACCTTTCTGAGGTGTAGATTGAAAATAGATTATTTGATAACAACATACAATGATAAAACTTCTGAGATTTTTAGATCAAAGGCATGGTAACTGTCCTGATTTATTATCTCAATATTCCACCAAAGGTTACACGTTGGGACGGCAGCTTATGTCAAAGAGACAATCACACATGCTGCTATCAAACCAAGAACACATGAACAATAATTGGATGCACCTATCTGAATAGAGAGGAACACAAGTTGTACTTGGTGTTTAACTATCACAAATACGATCCAAGAACATATACTAAGCGAACAATATGAAGGCTTTTTGCTCAGCATTTTGCTGCCGTGAAGTAAAGTTACAAAATAATGTCCCCAAGGCTCTTATTTATAGAACTCAAAGGAGTAGGCAACCCTAAAATCTCCTTGAGTCAACAAAGATTTCTTGCCAATCAATTAGCAAGATTTATTCCTAAAAAGCAGGAAACCTAGCAGTTAACTGGAAGTCTACTTTAGTTAACTGAAACTAAACTACAAGAGAACTCATAGTACAAAAGGTGTCTCCAAGATAGACATCCATGATTAATGGAGATAGACATCCATAATTAGTGGAAGTCAAAACAAACATCCACAATTAATGGAAGTCAAAACAAATATCCCCAACTAATGGAAATAGACATGCATGATTTAAGGAACAGTTAGTTAACTTGGAAAGAAGCATCAAGTTAACTATTGTTAATCATAAATGCTATCCTAGAGAGTAGGACGTCCCAACTAGGTGTCTTTACACCTCACCACCTCCAATCAACAGCTCTTCAATCCATTTGTTGACTTCTTCTGCCTCTGGACAATCAATGCTCTGTAGGATAATGACATGTCGCATAAGCATCTCTTCACCACTTGCAATCTGCTGCTGGTACTTGATACTCTTTGTAGCTGCATCATCCAGCCTTGTTGACATGAAGTGTGGAAGGTAGTGTGATAGTAACCAATGGCGACTCTATGCTTGGAATGACTACCTTCCGCATTTCACTATCCATTGAACGGTGATGTCATTTACGCCTTCCAAGGCGTCCAACTTGACTACGGGCTTCACTTGATGCATGTCTTTGTCAAGTGTTTTCAGAAAGTCGTGAAGTAGGACCATTTTGGTCTGTTGTACCCAAACCAAATTTTTTGCTTCATCGAGGCATTTTGCATAAATTAGTTTAAATCTTGCTAAAATGATGTAAAATACAGTTTTTGGGCAATATCAAGCATGGAGTTTTTGTCAATAGTTTGTCAGTCAAAGTCAGTTTTATTGAACAGAGCCTGAAGCAGAGACTCAGAATAGAGTTTTTCACAATGGAGGAGCATCTCACGACAGCATTTCACATTGCATGCGGTCATTTCAATGATCGAGATAGAGTTTTCAGTGGATAATTTATGAAGCTTTTTCGAAGGAAAAGTCAGAAAGTGCAAGTATAGCTCAGGGGCGCCCAACTTGTTGAAGGTTAAGATCTTGTTTAAAATGTTCAAGCATCCAGTCAATCTCTTCAGAATTAGTCTGGCTATCCGTCAAGCTATCCAGCAAAGCTTTTCAAGACCCACAGCTCCGGCAAATAACGACAGAAGTTGAAATTCCTAAATTGCCAGATGTGAGAAAATTGTCTTTTACAGGCAAAAGCGCGCCTCTAGCTTGAGGGTGCCCATCTTAAAGGAGGGGTAAATCTTGGCATTTTCAAAGACGGATACAGTCAATCTGTTCTCGACTAGTCTGCTCATCCGACGAGATATCAAACATAGTCATCCGAGTTTCAGAACTCCGGTGGCAGTCATCCAAAGATCAGCTTAAAATGGAGTTTTCACGTTTCTGAGCTTCTCCGTTTGTTCCCAGTGCAAGTACAGGCCAGGGGCGCTGGTTTAAAGGACCCTTCAGATGGTGAAATTTGCAAACAGAGTCTTCCTAACATTAGTAATACACTAGCCTAGCTTCGCGATGCACCATTCTGCTTGTCAATCCGACATTCCAGGTGGTCATGGCAGAGATTCTACCAAGCACGTAATTTCACGGGCGAAACAACAAATGATTTGCAGTGTATTTCCACAGTCCAGAGGCGCCTAGCCTTTAGGCCTGTTAGATGAGCCCGTTCGCGTTCGAAGTCTTCACGACTATTGAGCGTAATCATTTTTTCTATTCAACGAGCCTAGCCGTCAGCCTTCGGGATTTGGCAGTCGCTCGTACGTGTGAGGTCTTTAGTGTAATACTGCTAAGTGAGGATATCTGGAAAATGGCTATGTCTGGAGCGGTAATTTTAATTAAAATACGCACTGGAGTTTTTGAGGTCTTAGAAGCAGTTTTCTTGCTTCGTCACCTCCAGAGACTTCTCTTGTGGGCCCTTCTGGCTGTCCGTTAAAACAGATTGTGCCTGAATTGGGTCATCCCAGCTCCAAATATCAGAGGTCAAAGTAGGGTACTTTGACGAAAGTTCAACTTTCGTCAAAATGACACCAGTGCAACTAAGAGCCAGGGGCGCTTTTACTTTTGAGGCCCTTAACACAGCTTTCAGGTGTCGTACACACAATCGTTGGATGCAGAATGTCTCTAGGCATGCAGTGAGCTTCGTTTCCTGTCAGCAGGGTTCACCGTTCACCGTCGGCAGCCGTTTGAAGCGTCAGATGGCAGTTTGAGAAATGGCTAAGTCTGGAACCCGTAAAAGCAATTTAATCAGGGGCGCCTAATTTTTCAAGGGGTTAAACAATGGATTTTGCAGTAGTGTCTCCCAGCAGACATTTCTTCCTTGTTTAGTAGGCTTTCCGATGAATTCTCCGGATCAGTCTCAGCATCACCCGGTCATCCGGAAATCAGTGTCGAAGTTGGCCAGTCATAATAGTGCTGTCAGCTAGAAAATAGGCATTTAATAAAAAATGAGGTATCTTGAGCAAATGGACACCTATATGCTCAAGAGATGACTTTTCAGAATCATTGAAGTCTGACGATGAATCTCAGAGCTTCAACAAAATTGTCAACTGAAGTTCAGTATATTTGCAAATTTTGCATAAGATGGCGATTTTCTATTTTTGGCGCTTTTGCATGAATATTGAATAATAAATATTTTATTATTTATTATTTTTGAACTTCCAGTCAGTGACAGTGGAACTGAAAGGCAACCAATCAGAGGACTTCTATTCTGGTTAGGGTTTTGAATTCTTGCAATTGCTAATCAGTGCGAATTTCTTCTTATTTAACATGGCGCCATCTTCATTATTGTTCACAGAGCTTTCAAGAGAAATTTGATTTTCATTAAGTGAAATTCGTGTTTTTAAAGCAAGTTCATATCCTCAAAGAGAAATCGAAGTTTATTAATATTCAAAGGCAAATTCGTAATTCTCAAAGGCGAATTTTGTCAAAGGGAATTCATATTTTTAAAGATAAATTCGTGGTTTCTCATAATTTCAAAGGCGCACTTCCTAAGAAATTCGCAAATTCCTCAAATCCAAGGCGTATTCAAGTTTCAATAGAAATTCGCAAAATCTTCAAATATTCAAAGGCGTATTTCAATTCTCAAAGGCGTATTTAAGATTCAAAGGCGTATTTCATATTCAAAGGCGAATCCTCAAATTCAATATAAATTCGTATTTTCTTCAAAGGAAATTCGAATTTCTTCATAAACCAAAGGCGCAAGTTTCAAGAAGATAAATTCGTGGTTTTTCTAAACAAGGCGAATTCTTCCAGTTCAAAGGCAAAATCTTCATCAATTTCCAGAGGCGATTTTACCTAACATATCTTTTTGCAGATCAAAGTTCACAATTATCAGCAATTTCAAGAAATCTTGAGTGATTTTCACAGAAGAAGAACAAATAAAAACGTCTTTTTCATCCTTCAATCTCAAATTTCTCACAAAATACAAATTGCATGTTCCTGAAATTGGCGAATTCTACAAGTCTCAGTATCTGGATCATTCTTATACAATTTCCTCGAGTTAGAAACGTGCGTTTGATTTTTCACGAATTTTTAACTTTAGAACGTTCGTTCTTGAGTTACTAATTTTCTCAAGTGAAAAGTCTTTGTACGATCTAGTAGAAGTTGAATTTTCGCAAATCTGACGTTCTGGGTTGTCTTAGAATCCTTTTCTGGACAAAACCCATATCTCGGATTTTTCGCTGAAAATAATTCTTCGAAAGG